>JARGYV010097184.1:1429-21562 GCA_029532675.1 Ornithodoros moubata
CATCACCTGAAAGTTGGATGCAAGGATATTTTGTTGGAGGACACTCTTTTTCGTATGTTACGTGTTGGCAGAGATATATGAAGCTGTTCTCTCTATCCACATCGCTGCTCCTAGTGTGGCAAACCTTTTTACTGGTCAGCAAGCTCGAGTGGTCGTATATTTACCATCACACGACTTTCTCCATTGATGTATATGAAATTAAAAGTACAATCTCGCATTTCAGTGAAGTCGTCGCGCGAGTGGTCAACCAATAGGCGATATCCGGCTCTGATTCTCGAAATAGTCTCTTACCCGTACCGCGTCGACCGCCCTGCGTTCACTTCACGAAAACTGATACGGCGCGACCTTGATTCTTTTCCTCGCCCCAGCCAGTCTCACTGACCACCTTTACGTATTTCCCCCATCTCCGCTTACGCAGAGACTAAAGCGAAAAGCGCGAGGCGAACTCGAAAGGCCGTCCCTCAACTCGTCGCCCACACTCGTCTTTAGGTGCGGCGACTTCTTTTATTTTTATCACTCGTCCCCTTACGTTTCTCTGCAAGTTCATATAAACAACGTTGCAGCTTTACATATTTCGTACGAAACTCTCTCTCTCACACACTTTTTGTTCTATTTTGCGGCTATGTAATAAGAGGGGAAAGAGAAACAAGAAGCAAACGAAAGAGTCATTCTGGCGAAGCGACTCTTATGCGCAGAAGGCGAGAAGGATAATGCAAAGCGAGGTCCCGTAAGGAGCACCGCTATTCCCTCCTCGCTCCATCGGTGACTCCTCTCCATCTTGATCCCTCCATCCACGCGCAGGACTGGATCGAGGCCAGTTGTGCTTCGGGCTCCCATAGGATCAGGCGCAGGCTCTGTGCGAACGGCTCCGGACGTTCCACGTTCGGAATCCAAGAAAGTGGAGTCGGCGCTGGTTTCTCTGTCTCGCGGCTGTACGGTTCCTCGACAGTGGTGCTTCGGATTCGCTCGAAGGAAAATAACGTGCTTTCGTGGGTGGTGTCTGACGGCATAGTGGTGAATTGGTGTTAATTTTGTGTGAACATCGAATACTTGTGTTTGCTGTGAGCTGGGTTTGGATTAAGACTTCCCTCTGTGCTTGATACACGTAAAGTTGGATTAAGTTTGTGCTGTGCAGCATCTTTCTGAGCAAAAGGTGAGTTTTGTGTTTGCGGGTAAAAGATGAGCTGACAGTTTGATGAAAGCGCAAGAGACACATGCCGTATGAGTTCTTGCCCCGAAATTTTCTTTATGCTAATGTCGCTGTGATTTTATATTTATTATAAATATATTGTTTGCTTACGTTTCCCGAAAAACAAACAAAAACAAGCAAGTGATCGCCTGTAGTATTCAGAATAGCCACTATGACAACATAAAATCAAGTATATTTTTATTTTTGATTGCGTCACTGATTATTCCAGACTTATCGCCGCTCTCCTAAACGTTTCGGTTATTTGACATCGCGACGGCACGACAGTCCCCGCCTTTGCGTTCCTGTAAAGCGCGCTTCACTGCAATCTGATTATTAGTGAGGCAGAGCACGACTCGGGGCGCGGTTCCAACCGTGGGCGCATCTCACTGACGAGGCGGGATAAACGTCATGCTGGACATGCGAGTACGATTTTTTTCTGCGACATGCTTGATGTAGGTTAGCTTGGAAACATTCGGGAACCCTTTGAACCAAATCCGCCGGTCACAGCCGACCGGCGAAAACACGCCACTTCAGCTCGCACTTGGTCACCGCCGATGTAAGCAGATTCCCTTTTAAATATTCAGTAGACTATAACACGTAAGCGGATGAGGATGAAGTGCCTAGAAATCGAGATTATGGCCCACCTCGAAATCTGCTAAGCGGTTCGCCCGTTATATCTGACTGTTACGGTGTGCGGATTGCATTCTCTCCTCAAATAACCTTGTATTACACAAAGTGTTTGCTCCGGGGAAATGTTGGAATATTTCCCGGACAAGTGAGGCCCTTGGCGGGAAATTTGTTTCGTGATTACATTCCATACCGGCTACGTACTTACTACTGGGCTATGCTTAAAGCTAAATAATCAGCACAAACGTTACTCTTCCATTCGTTAGACGTTGACAGAAGGCTCACGCAGTAGATCGGTGCATGGAATGATGAAGTCAATTTCGATAGCTGATCCTGTGACACACATGAGACTCTGGAAGCTTGCCTAGGGAACATCAATGATGCCGGCCTCAAAGTAACAATGAAAATACAGAGGCTCGCAGTACGGAACAAGTTATTGGCAGATCTCGATCTGCACATTGCGAAAGCCGACAGTTTGCGTGTACAACGCGCCAATACATGCTTGAAAACTGATGGGGAGCGGCATCCGTACTAATTGTGCTGTAGTTTGCCTCACAAGAGGGAGAAGGCTGCAAGGAGGGAACACGCCTATCCCATACAGGCCTGATCACAGTTGGCGTGAGATTCAAACCTCCCGCTTCATGCCGCCCATGATATTTAACATTTTTTAACACTCGCATATCCTTTCTGATTACGGCATGAAGTAGACAGAGTGAAGTGATGGCAGGATTTAATAGGAGTGACATCAAGAACAGAAAAAAAAAGTGTTGGTAAATGATATGAGTTGAGAATCATTGGGAGCTATCGTAGGGAATGAAAGGACCCTGTCCATCGCGGTTGAAACTTGCACGGAAGAGCAGCAGTGCTTGATTCCCTCGCTCAATAACTCACTGCGCTCCGCGTGCCGTCACTGGTTTTGCGTCGAACTGTCCAGGGCACTTCCAGTCCCACTACGAACGTCCAGACGTGACACGTGCAGCGCGAAGAAATTTCTCATGCCAGAGACCGAGAAAGGGGGGGCTTCATTAGGAAGAAGGCCTCTAGACATAGACCGTTTCGTCCTTCACGACAGAATTTAATTAAGCGATTCTCGAATGAATCCGTTTAGCAAGAAAGTACTTTCAGTACCGAGAGCGACTGTGGGGTTATTGGTTTCTCTCTTGAACTGGCTTTACTCGAAGCATGCACGGCCGAAGAACGGCAAGTAAAGCTTCTTGTTTTTCTTCAGGAGCTCTTATGAGTGCCGACATTCTACAGCGCACTTGGCTACTGCCGAGTGTTCTGAAAGAAACACACTTTGAGTAGGGACTTTGACGAGAAAGTGGGCTGTGTCAGTTAATGTATAATGCTGCGTGTTGACCTGAAGTCGCCCGAGACTCTTCTACGCAGAATAAGCCTCTGTGCTATGCATTATGGTCATTCAATTCATTGCCTCACTAAGCTTTCTTATCCACAATGCTCATCTGGCTTTATCGATGTCGGGAACTCTAAAGATGCAATCGACAGCCATCTTTGTAAAAGCGATATACCGAAGAGACCTTGTATCAATGCACGCTCGTATCTTCGATGGATTGCTAAACAAAGTGATGCCTGAAAGATATACAGCGGCGCTTCATCACGACCTCATTGTTTTGTCGTAACCCGTTCGTACCGTCGTTACCTTGAATAAAACAAGGACATCGCGATTGCGGAGGCCGACTTTACATTCAGGTGGCGTCTCGCGTCGCCGCCTTCCAAACCGGGATTTCTCTCGCAACGGCGTTCTTTCGGGCACACGTAAGACCAGTAAAACAGTCCAGCCGTGACTGCGTGCTTTCTTTGTAGCTCCTTATAAGGAACTTCGCAGCAGAAACAGTAGAGAACTAATTGAAACGACTGGCGTGCTAGCGTGCGTGGGAGACTCCCCATCCTGTTTTGCACGTATCAATCTTCTAGTCCTGGCCCGCAAACCGCAAAAAACAGGCGCGCGGGCTATTGACTGGCACTGCCCTTATTAGAGGATAATTGTCCCTTAGGCTAATTTTATTTTTCGTCTGTGCATTTCGAGTTCGTGGCATGACGTCGTTTGTGCATATCGTTGGCCTTATCTGTTTAGATTGTCTCTCTCTTTTTTTTTCTTTTTTTTTTTTAGCTGCTAGAGGAAACTTGGCGCTTTCAGCACGCAGCTAAAATGCCATATGCAACGAAACTGCTGTCCTTCTTTTTATGCTCTAGTAATCGTCTAGTTCGTTTCACCTCCGCGTCATCTGTAGCAGTTTTAGGGCTACTGTTATATATATATATATATATATATATATATTTTGCTCAAAATCGAGTTACTGTTTAATTTTATGTAGCTCAGTGCGTGAAGTTTTCTTTTTTCTGTTAGACTGATGTAATGTCTCATAGTGATGTAGAGTGCTTCTACACGTACGGTACACTGCTTCATATGAAGAGGTCCAATATGTTATTCATGTGGCATTTTCCGTGATTGGAAGAGAGAATATTAAGGAATGCTGTGCCCGTTTCCCTACGCATTTATTACGTCATACTCCGTGACTAAAACTCCCTCACTCGCACAGGGGTTCAAGGTGAAGGATGTATTTTCACCTTCGCGAACTTTCTATGCCTGAAAATTGATGTTCCCGTCAGTGAGGCTTCATGTACCCCCACAAAGAATGGATGAAATTCGGCTTTTTGTTCCGTCATTCCTGGCGCCGAGTCTTGCTTTCGCCGTCTCAGCCGTTTTCTTCCACTGACGGCATTTGCACGGTGGGGTTAGGAAACAGGGTCCTATGCGCAGGCACTCTTCTCATTTTTGCTCCTAAGGAAGAAGTGCTGAAACGGTGTGAATGTGGTCTCTCTGTATGCATGCGCGCGCATTTATTTGCTTATAAATTCCCATATGCCGCTACTCCTATTTTTATACCCTTTCCAGCCCTTGAGGGTAAACAGCTTGAAGCAGGCTGGGAAGACGCTGCAAAAATTGAAATGCACTATTTCAGCGGCGCCTTTCTGTTTGTTTATTTCTTTTTCCTCGGAGCTGTGGTTTTAAAGGTTTCATATCATTCTTTATCTTTGCATGGCTGAAGAGATCTCCCGCGCAGTGAGGCTATTAATGTCCTATGTTCCACAGCATTACATCAGCCTTCAAATGTGAGGGTCTACTCAATCAATTAATTGCTGTCAGCGCTGATATATATGGTGCGCGCATGGTGTGCTAACTTGCTCCCGAATCTCGAAAAAGGTTGTTTCAGAAAATCATACTACAACCTTGATAGATTGGCTCATATTATGCAAAACACTTCTTATTCGCTATCTCGTCTTTTGCAGCGAGATTAATTTCCATTAGTTTACCATCTAGTACCCGTTAGCTTATATCTTTAGCTTGATATCTAGTACCCGTGTGAAACATAAAGTAGATGCTGCAAGCAAAGCCACTTACACAATCTGGGAATAAATAGCACTTCATCTAGGCTAGGTGTTAAAAAGAAAACGTGCAAGAAAAGCTCACTTCTTCATTGAATTTATCGTTTTATATGAGTGCTGTGTCCCTTGATAAGAGGTCGTGATGGGGACTTAATAGGCGCGAAGTTCAATTTAACGTCAATGTGTTGCATCTGCTCATGTAAATGTCAGAACAAAAAGCGTAGCGCTGCTGCTTTAAAGGGCCATATTAAATCTCACTCGGACGATCTCAACACCCACAAAATTTTTTCTGCACAGAAAGTATTTAGATCCCGTAACAGACAAGAGCGAAGTCACAAGATGACGCTGCCAGACACAATTAAAACGGGGGCAATCTGCGTCCGATACCGTGTGTGTTGGAATGCCCGGAGCGGGTTTTTCCTCCAAGACACCCAGCATTTCTACGCCTTTCCTCCGCTACAGCTCTGTTTAGATAGCATCATTCCATTGATTGGGCTTGCGTCGTTTTCTACGAGTAAACATCTCCGGCGACAGAGACGAGCTGCGTTTGTAACGGTTCGTTTGATGGAATTGCAGTCCGATTGATTTCGGAACGGCGTGATGTACCTGAATAGGGGAAACTCTACCAGAGGACGGAGCCTGTTCCGCACAGTGGGAGCGATGTGTCTCATGGTTCTGCCTTAACTCAAACGAGTCGTTTCAAGAGCAAGCCGTTGGCAATCTGTAACTTAACTTGAGGGACGCATGGAGAAACTTACCGAAACCGTTTTTTTTTTTTTTCGGCGCTGGAAGCTTTGCGTCTTGCTTGCTCCAGCTTCGCGTATATAATATCAGCCGCTTGTCTTTATAACTCTTTGTTTCATTTTATTGGTTGCTGTAGACAGCTAAGTTATTAAGGTGTATCCCTAAGAGCAAAGACGTGCGTACCTCTGCGACATGAACTCTATTGTCTTTGCAAATACTGTCAAAACGACGTATAGTCAAACGGTTTGCCAAACATCCATGGAAGAAGTTTGTGGTGTATGGCTAACAGCTATGAAGCAGCTATATATAGTAGACTATTTCAGAGCTGTTTCCTCATGCAACAGATGGTATGACGAAGAAAATCTTTGGTTGGTTGGCGTTTTTCTTTTACATGCAAGAAGATGAAGTTTGAAGGGTGTGGTTAGAACGGCTTCCTGCAGACAGCTCGTTTACGCAACCCCTAGGTGAAAAAAAAAAAAAAAAAAAAAAGATAGAGGAAAACAGTCATTTTACACAAGAAGAGCAGTAAGAAAACAAAAAGTAGAAGAAGCGTGAGCAACCATGCCGTGGCTGTAAAAGTGCATCAACTCATAGCTGCATCTGTCCGTTTAGGTTCATTGACATCTGCGAGACGAATGTCTGGATCACTGTTTATTTTTCATTCCATGAAACTTCTCGATGGGGCTTGGCCTGTGGTCTCTGCATGACGAGTGGGTGTTACGTAATATGAACGCACCAGTGACTTTCGCACCCGACAGGAGCTTGAAAAAGTGGGACTGTTGTAACACACGTCTTCCTCGGTGTTCGCAAGTTAGCAAAAGGAAAATACACCCCAGAAAATTTGAAACGCCGTGAGAGTAAAGCTCGTTGCCGGTTCGCGTTAGCGATTCCTTTTAACGATCCCCGTTTGCGTTAGAGATTCCGATGTAGATGTGATGTAGCTAGCGATGTAGCATATTTTTCAGAGGTAATGAAATAAACGTAGCACGAGTATAGTGAATCGTGTTTCCGCAAGATAAGCACAACCACACATTAAGATTTCATCATCCACTGTTCTTACCTCTACTTCGAGTTATGCTCCTTGTGATTTCATTTCCTGCTTTCTCTTACGCCTCTTCCCCTTTAGAGTCCGGTATCGATCAAAAAGCGGGCTGGCCAGGGAACTGAACCGCGGACGCACCAATAATGTAGTCTTCGGTGAAGGCAGCAGGTTATATCATCTTTTCATAGTCGACAGAACCGTCTAAGGAGAACACACGACACAAATCTTTGACGTTATAGACCGTCCATAAAGTCCGCACCTCCACGTATTCTCGCGAATCATTAACGATTGATTGACTCTTTGTTGTGTAGCTCGCCAGTAACTGAACAGGTCTAGTCCTATGCTGATGCTCTTAAAGCGCCCCCATAAAAAATTCCTAATGGCACGGTTCGTTGTATAAGAAATAAGGTTTCATTGTTAGAACTTCCTGCGCGATAATTCATTCGATTATTAACCACATAAAGAGTATGCATATATTTTTTAAAGGAATGGGCGGCGAGCACTGGACACCGCGGGGAAAGTGTAGAGTGATTCACGTATTGTAAGTATGTACATCTCGCGACCTGCAAGCTAATTTGCATAAAAGGATGACCTTTTGGCAGCATGCGAGATGAGGCACTACAAGGACGTTAAACTTGATCACCGGTCAACTCATGTTTTATGGGAAGGGAAAGACAGACAAATCTTTGTCTTACTCATTGCGTTGCTTTGGCCTCGACTGGTTTCGGTGATGGGGGGGGACGTTGACGTCGCATAACACGTAATACCGTAACACGTAAGGCGGTAAGAGCAAATGGCGAAGAGCGATTGTGGGTGAAGTTGAACACTGCTCAACGTAGTAACGATTGCGGCAACGGCGTGATTTGCCGTGCCTTTTGCCATGCCGACTGGCGTCTGCAGCAATCTATAAAAGAGCTTTACCATATGACACACTCAAAACCGATCATGCATCGGGGTGATAGAGTTATATTTTACATGATTCGTTGAGAGTGGAATCGTGGCTGAGTTTATGAATAGCTCTTAGTAAACAAAGAAGTAAGTCATGAGTGAATCGTACGCTGCATATCTGCTTTATGGTATCGGGGGGTGTCAACACACTAGCGAAGCATCGACCGACGTAAGCGGGTATCGTGGGCTTGATCATGTTTAAGAGGAAGTCATCATGAATAGTAAGTGGTAGGGGCTCAAAAAACAAACTCTGAATGACGGTCAGTTCTGTTATGAATGGTCTGTGTTCGTGCTTCTATTTGTTTCCTTTTATCTTACGTTGCAATTATCCTTTCTCAGGAGCCGTCTATTTCCCAACTTCCCAACTCACATCATAGCTCTGTGACACGTGCATTTGATTGTTGTTGCCAGTAATATCAGCACGAAGCGAGTCAAACGCGTTCTTTTATTATTGCCCTAAGTAACATCCTACATCCGAATCCCCAAGTCCCAATCACGCCTCTGCTATCCTATTCAACTCCTACGTCACTCAAAGTGAGACCCTGGCGCAGTCCCAGTTCCACCGCAGCAGCAGCGAAAGGCGCGAAGGCCTTTCAGCTGACCCCCACCTTCTCAACATTTGTGACGTATCTGGGTCGTGCGCTCTTACAAACAAGAGGCTCCCTCCATGCAAGCGGGCAGAGACGGAAATTCAGATCCGGTTTTCTCTACCGTAGGAAAAACTGTGCCGGACTCACTTGATTTCCGCGTGGCAAGACGGGCTGCGCCGTTTGTTACGTTAACCTGCCCGCGGGGGAACCTTATTGAGTCCGATGATAACTGCCCACATGTCAGAGCAGGAGGTAGGTTGATGGAGAGCGTTCTTGACATGTCTCTGTCCACGTTGCTGAACAGTGAAAATAAAAGTCGACGGCTGTACGACATATTGCCAATATAAAAATGGCGGTCCCCTGTGTCTGGACGTGTTCTTTGCTTTTCCTTCCTTCTTTCATATCAGTCTGTCCGCCAACGTGTGAATCTCGGAGAAGAAACACCGCAGTGCAAACAAGGCGGTAATTACGAAGGTGTGATGAATCAATACCGAGGAAGCGACAGTAAAAGAGATTGGAAGTTCCTGTTCGAGTGTCTGGTTTCATTTTTGTCTGCGCGTTCGGCGCTGCGTCTTGTTAGCGAGAACAAGATTGTGTGGGATTTGCCAAAATGAACACTGATGTAAAGGAGATTAAAGCTCCGAATCTGCGATTTCGGATCTGTTATGTTTTGTGTATATTTGTCGTTGTGACGGTTGTTCTAGAACATGAGCACTAAGAATAGATTTTTGATCGTATTCTTTAGCATTGCGAAATACTCCCACGTGTCATTGTCACGTGTCATAGGTTATATAGGACAATATGGCTCTAACACAGAGCATGGCATTTCATGGAAGACCAAATTTAACAACGCTCGTGCTACGGTCACGTAAGCTGCAATTTTAACTTAATTGAGCCCAGTTTTATTTGGAAGTAAATATTTTTCACGTCAACAGTGGTCATCACAGCAAGAACATCAAAATAAAAATTAAAGACGGCAAATCTTATTTCGCAGGCACTATTAGTCAAACAATAAAAACACGCACAATATCTAACATCATGTGGTGATATGTTACAAGTTACCTTCACTTAAGTTTACTTAATGTCCTGTTGAACCCTGTTCTATGTTTACCTTTCCCAATTGCGCAGGCGCTTAGCGAACCCGGCATGGAAACACGCAGTTTACACTTCACGGCGCATGAGTACAGGTCGCACGTCACCTAAAGTCTGTGGACAGTATCCAGGCATCGTGCCCCGTTATTCAACGCTACTGTCTTCATAGCTACAGGAAGCCTCGCAATTCCTAAGTTGCTCGAAAACAGCTAAACAGCTCGAAAAAAGAAGGAAATATCGCCCATTGCATCAGAGTTTTCATCGTACATCTTCTATAATATTGGCTCCCGAAAGTGTGTGGAGAGCCTCTGGAATAGCGCCCATGCACAGAACCCGTTCCAATATCTTATTCCGCAGCACTTTCCTCATTCGAGTACGTCCACCCCCATATTCTCTGGCGCTGCTATGAAATAGACCCATCTGTTTTCCACAAATTGTCGAAAGGAAAATGTTTTTGCGAAGAGCTTTCCCGTTGCATTTATGCATGTACCACGCTCGTCTGTGTAACAAGTGACGCACCATTGTTATTCTGTTGGGCGTTCTCGATATCAAGTATTCATGGTTAGCGGAGCACGCGCGTCTCACGGGCGAGAAACATCAGCTCCTTGTGGCTGTCGTCGCCTGCAATTTTTATCACCTTCTACTTCCCGCAATATTGCTAGGATATTGATGTGACGTTCGATTTACTTGGACCATCTAGAGTTTATCCACGCTTCTTCAGCAGCAGACCCAAGTCAGCTGTCATCAGTTCTAATCAACCGATGTCTCTTGCTTCGTAATCCAAGATGTAAAGAAAACGCAAGAAGTGATCCCTGATGGACTTAGCTGTTTCACGCCCTCATACCTCGGAACTTTCAACTAAATGTACGCGCTCAAGCAGTAGAGCACACTCTGCTGTTTCCTCTGATCATCGGTACGCTGCTTTACGGTCCAGATCATGCTCTTTTCATATGCGGGGGTCTTGAAGAGTTACCCTGAAGGGAAGGTAATAGAGGGATGAAGTGGGTTTATATAGATGTCTCCCAGCTCTCCGAACTGCAACACAGGTGTTGTTCCTCACAAGAGGGACAATGCCTGGCCCTGTTACGACAAACCAAAGCCTTCTTCGACGTCAATGCAAAGAGCTTAGCAATTGAGAAACACGGTGTGTCTATATTTGTTTTCTGGCATCTGATAGAATGGTGCAGCACATTGTTATAACGTACCAGTGCATGCGATGAACGTTGCGATGCCGATGATTTTTTGCGCACATCTCATCGTTATAGGTTATTACTCTCGCGCCTCAGGTTGTAAATTAAACTTGATCGTAAAATATAAACGCAAAAAAAAAAAAAAATGCTGCTCTTAGGGCTGAGGCTAAAATGCCTGTGCGCTGTCAGTTTGCGGACTGCTTAGCCATTTGTCCATTTCCGGATTTGGAGTCGCTGTGTCTCTGCATTGCACACTTTGGTGATGTAAATGGCGGACGTGAAGAATAGCGTTCATTATAGGCTTTATGCCCCACGATTAAAGCCGGGAGTTTTCCTTATCGTGTTACCATTTCGGCTTCGCGAAAAAGCTGTAGGACTCTTCCAGATCCCCAGGCCGTTGCTGCAGTCCAATAATTGCTGCAGGAGGTACGCTGCCGTTATCAGAAGGGCACACTCGGATTATCGTGGTTATCGCGCATGAAAAGAGCTCGCGGTGTAACGTTTGTACAAGGATCGTGTTTACATGGGTCCTAGAAAGACAGGCGTACTTCGTACACAAGTAAGGAACACGCACTGCATCCTGTGGAGGAGATGAAAGGGAGCCGAAGTTCGTGTCGGCAGTTGCCAGGAGACGCTACTCAAATAATTACCATGAAACGTAGGTTAAGAGGCGTCGCAGTTGACATTGTTCTACCGCTTAGCTTGCAGGGAGGAAGAGGCGCACCGATTGTAAGGTCATTATTAATCCTCCTTGTTCTGCACGTCAATGCATGTAGAAGAGCTGCGGAATTATGCATTCGCGGCGAGCGAAGCGTAGGCACGGCTCTTTTCTCACAAGACCGTGTATTCGTTTTTCATACGATCGTGCGCGTTCACATCGAACTCTTGGAGGTGAAGGTGAATTACCTCATTCAAACCTTCAGCGTCCGTCACGCGCACAGCCCTAACGCAGAAGAGAAATGATGAAGAGAAAGCTGGCTTTCCGCCGAATACACAGCTGGGTAAACTTCATGGGACAATAGAGGAGCTCTCGACTCATTACACTTTCCTGTATCTGGAAACAGAAAACTACTGCGCTAACCATATATGCACGCTTCGCTTACGCTCAACGTATTGTTAGAGGAGGCTATGCGCAGTAATACGAAAGATAATTGAGATCGACAAGGAGGTTGGTGCCCTTCCCGAAATTGTTTTTCTTTCTTTCTTTCTGGAAAGACACCGGCTGGGAGGCTGCGATTGAAAACGCGTGGTTTTGTGCGAAAGGCGACTTTTTCTTACTTTGGTGCTTAACCAAGTTTCACTCTGATCGATGACTGCATTGCGGACGCGGGGTTTGAGAGCTTTCGCTTTTGGCTTGCATTCTTTGAAGGGGTTATCTGTTCTATTATACTGGTATCCATGCATCATCCTCAGAGCAAAGCAAATGGGGGAGCCAGCTTTCGGAGGGAACGACCCCGATGCTCGTTTATTTATTTGCAGTATTTACTGAGTATCGTGTTTTCCAAGAGCGGTATACTTAGCGAGCCTCATAGCGATGCTTTACGACAGGCACTGCTGCCTACGTGTAGTTACGTCGATGACGCTGGCTGAGTGCATCAGGGGCAGAGGGAAGATATTGCTGGATATATTGCTGAATGTTTATGTTACATGACAACTGACTGCTTGTCTTTATTCGTGTCGAGTAAATAACTGATTGATTCAACTATGACACAACAAAATGCAGGCCAAAAGTAAATAGACGTAGTCGAGCACGTGAAGAGACGTAGACGAAGAAAAATGTATCTATAAATTTCCTGTTGGCATCAATAAAAAAGGGGGAGAGAAAAAAAGTTGAGGTGCGGCCTTCAGTTTCCTTTGCGCATTCTCGCTCATCAGTCGCAGAGAAATTATAGTGTCACTGAGGACTTTATTAGAGGCTTAGCAAGACTGATTACAACTGTTTTTATTGAAAGAGGCGTATGCAAGTGTTGTTTTCATTCTTTGCTGTAATCTTGTGCATAGCCCAGGATTTGCGGGTACCACTTATTGAGCTGTGTCCCATATCCTCGCCAACTTTGAGCATATCCGCGAGGCAGTCATGCAGCTGACCAGGCTCCAGTGTCTACAAAATGAATGAGAAAGCGGTAAGGCTATCAAAATACACGCTCGACTATACACGAATTAGGTCGCCACGTCGCGGGCTACGGTAATGATTTACCGGTTATTTCGAGTCGGAAAATTAGATACTATCGTAGGGATGATTCAGGCTTCTTTTTCGTTTATTATGTTCTCAGTGTTACGAGAAGAGGGTCAGGTCTTCAAAATACATAAATAAAAGGAACAGGATGAAGAGAGCGCGAGATATCATCCTGATATGTACAGATAAAACAGCGAAGCGGCTTAATATGAACGTTACCCGCCGTTGAGTGGTACTTCTCGACGAAACGTTCCAAGCAGCACAGTGTACTGAAAGTCGGGTGCATTAGGGTGGACTGCAGCTCTTGAAGGTCGCAGCACGTAAGTGTAGTAGCGAAAAAGATGTGATACATGACAACCACCCTTGTTGCCCCTGACTTTTGGCACATTGTGCTGCTAGGGGTGGTTATTCGAATGCCACGGGTCAATGGTCTCTGGCAGCATTTGAGATGTAAGGCATCGTTCAGAAGGAAATTTCAGATTTTTAAATTAATAACCGAAGGCAGTATAGGGCCATGACTGTTTTTCGTTCATGTTTCGCGTCTCAGCATGTAGACTTTATTAATCAACGAAGGAAGGCGAAATATCGATTTCTTGAATGGGTATTTCTTTGGCACCTGTCGTTGCGTGAACGACAAGTAGAGGCAAAGTTTCCTCCGGGTCAAGCTATCACCTCGTGGAAGCGAAGTCAGCCAGCTCTATAAAGACACGACATTAACCTGGACGGGTGCGACGGTTGTCCCGCATGGGACACTGACGTCCAAGGTTGAACAGCAGAACCGATACCCATTATACCCATCGGGTTTGAAGATAGCGAACTGAATGCACTTTTGCTATATATAGCGACCGCGGGAATTGTTTTACGCGTATCGGTTCACGCTGCCTTGCCCGCCTCAAAAATTCGCGGCGAACTAAAGGGGCCAGGAAGTGAATGTAGGTCAGCCGCAGGGGACTTTTCTTTTTCTGCTTCCCTTTCGCTGATGGTAACTTGGTCAGCCAGCAGCGCAATTGTTCCAAGCTGAATGAAATCGGTTCCGGTAAGAGTGAGCGATGCGGAGATCGGAATGTAGCATCCCCAGCATCTCCGACGAGCGGAATTGTGTTTCAGGCATTGTGATCCAATGATTCGGGAAGACTAGAATCCCGGATTGGAATCGTGGCTTTGTGCCACGGCCCAATGGTGTCGTGTGTAGTACACTGCGAGTAAACGAGATGGAGATCAGGGGAATGTTATTGGGCGGAAATAGGTTTTGTGTTGTCCCACCTCGTGAATGATATCTGTGTGCCGTCCATGTTACAAAGCGAGGTAATGAAGAAATCCAGCTGTATACGCTCCGGATGGGAAACGTTGCTTTCTTTCAATGATTCATAGTGGTGCCTTTCATGTGGTCGTTTGCAGGAGCTGGGGTTATTTTTGTTCGAGGCAGGTTTCTAGAGGTTTAAATACTTTGCGCGTATTCGCTAGATCCTTCTTTCTCTTTTTCCCTGATGTGATTCTCTGTACCGGTTATTGGATCGAATTACACGCGTTCGTGCTACATGAAGCTCTTTCCTTTCCTGCCTGTAATACTAATCCCTATTTCGTTTTCGCAGAAGACGGATTAAAACGTGACCTTTAACACTTCCTTGACTTCTGAAGCGTTTGTCTTTCGACGTAAGGTCCTGTGTTACAAGTTGTATGGTCGTGTAGCAATCTGTTCTCCAGGTCACTGATTATATTTCGCACGTATAGATATTCTTTGAACGCCCTACGTACTGCGCTCAGGATTTCTCTGTACAATTCCTAGCCAGTCTCGCATTGCGTAATCGCTATGATAAATTTCCGAACGCCATTTTCTGGTCGTGCGTAGCAAAGCGATACCGCATTCGAATTACATAACCTTTCTTTTTTGCTTACGTGAAAAATAATACGCTGAAGTTACGTCAGCTTTGAAAGCATTTCTGTGTGCATTCTAAACGCAGTCAAGATGCAGTAACAGGGTAATAACTACGATATCCGCGCGGAGCCCTTCGTCTTCATTACTCACTGAAAATGCGCGTTAATAACATGCAGGTAACCATGTCCCTACCCTCCCCAGTATGAAATATGCAAGCTGGCCGAGATGACTGAACCTGGAATAAGCAAACGCGCGTACGTCCAGTCGTGCAACAACCACCTGTCTAAACGTTTACGGGAAAGCGAGGCTAACTAATTCATGGCAGCTGCATGAAGGTTAGCACCAGAGAGGAGGTTTCTAAAGAAACCACGCAGGGCTACGAGCTTTTTGTTTCGAGATTACCGTGCATGCATGCAAGTGCGAAATGTGGTGAGTTTCCAAGTGCCGAATTTAAAATTTAAATTGTGCAGCGGCTTGTGGTTTAAGCACAAGAAGAAAAAAAAAAAAAAGAAGAAGAAGAAGAAGAAGTACGCCGGTGTTTCATGATTCTTTCGGGTTACCCGTACTGCGGTCTTGCCGCAGAAGGTTTGCCTTGCGCACAAATCATCGCCACTGCCGCATGCGTAGATTGCTGTGCATGCTATAATACTAAGAAGGGTCCTTTCGCTGTCTCCTATATGGCAACACTTTGCCCAGTGTGCAGTGGGTGCGCTAAAAGCGCTGGAATTTTCTGAAGTTCCCAATTGCTAAAACGTGGGAGCTGGCTATAATAACGGTGTGTTTAACCTAAGCCCTCGTGCGGCCGAGAAATGTGGGGTCTGAATTCGTAATACGTCATTCCGCGGAATCAGAAATGTGATGGGTGCGTAACCTGCACGTGGGTTTGCTACTAAGATGGGCTTCGCCCTCCATGTCGTTTTTCCGTTTGGTAACTGCAGAAAATAGCAGCTTTGCTCTAATGTTAACGTTTTGGTTGCAGCGTTACCCTGAGTGATTTTTTTTTTCTTTTTCACGCTGTTACACCACTGCGCGCTTTGCGCAGGGTAAATCGACTTCATGAGCTTCTTTTGGCTTTACAGCGTAAGACAGGTGTTAACGGGTGCTTAAGTGGAGAGAGCTCTAATTTACGGTTATTCGTGCACCAGTCCACAATTCATTATTAAAAGACCGATAATTAGCTGCTGTGATTTAGCGGCAGAAGAAGAACAAGCATGCACGACAATATTAGTAAAATAACATACTGGCCGCTCGTACACTTGATGTCGTGTTAAATCATCAAAAGCAAATGCATTTGTTGTATTGCGCGGAAAAGTTTTGTTTTTAGACTGTACCCGCTAGAGTGTAAATGCATGCTCGTGAAGTACACACGAAAAAGGAGGAGAAGTAAAACAAATGACAAAGGTTAAAAACTTTGAGTTCCCCTAAGCGCATCCTCAGTCGTTCACAAATGTATCTAGCATTCTAGGTAAGCTATCGCATAAAGCAAACATCGCAGTTGCAGACAGCATCCCAAACCATGGCATCCTCACTAAAAAAGCGCTGTCGTGCTTGCACCCATAATTATGCAGCACGCCACCTATACAGGGGCGGCAAGCCGCGCTACATGCACAGCCTGCAAACGCTCCGTGTCTGTGCAAATGCAGGCTGCCTCCTCGCGCATTCTCTCAGCAGCTGCCATGCATGGCGCGTTTCTGTCTTTGCTTACTCGAGGAATTAGTGCTCCCAGCCCACGATATGGAGCACCCAGAGAGAAAGCGGCGGCTGGAGTTCTTTCTCCGCGTACGTCGCGCGCCCTGCTCTTATTAAATGTGACACCCGGGCTCTGACTTTCCTGCTTTATCACACTCTCCGTTCTCCGTCGCAGCGTCAAAAACTTCCTTACGTGGTACAGAGCGTTCAAGGCATATTTGAGGTTCCGTACCAGTTCGGGAAAGAAATGGCCCGCTGTCTCGCAGTATGTTTGAAGAGACAGTGCGCAGAGGTACCGTGTCAGCGTATTCGAGTTCGCTGCATAAGTTAAGCGATCGAGGTATCTGAAGAAAGCGGCAGGTGTGTTAAATGGATGCAATGCGAGACGTCTCCATTGAGTGATTCATCCATCCATCGAGAACCTTTCAAGGTGGTTCCAGTGACGCGTACTGGAAATCGATGAGAAACAACTGTTCAAACAGAAATGACAAGTTTCATGTGGCTAACTACTGTATAATGAAGCATAAACGATAAAAACTTGACGTACTCTGCTTAAATGGACGTACGTTGCATTCCTCAATGCCGTTACAAAGGTAGAAGGTGGAAAGGTGCTTCTCCCAGCGCTTTGTTCGTCTCGGACTTTACTCTGAATGTTTGCAAGAATACAAAGGAGTCGCTTTTTGCGCACTGGCCGCTTTATTGTTCACCCGGGAAAGTATCGACTACATATGTCGTATAGTTTTTTCCTTTTTTGAAAGGAAAACATGTTGACCCTTATAGCTCGCTAAGCGGTCTGTTCGCAGTGTAGACGTCATGGTCGCGCTGTATGACAATAACCGCGACTGTTTCTGTGCTTTTATATAGACTCCATACAAGCTCACACTAAGGGGAAAAAGAAAAGAAAAGACACATACACTGCACCATCACCGTAAATAGTCTTCGCGCATCTGATATTTACGAATTCGTGCCCTACCGCTACAGCGCGGCTTTGGTGAGAGGAAAAAAAAAAAAAAACTTGTTGATTGGGTTTGTTGATGCGCCATATGTTACGCTTCTACAGGGCTGTCCCTGTGGCATCAAGTACGCTATGTTGCATGCTGCTCTTGTACCCATATGTAATCTGAAACCCCCGTCATCCAATCCGGAAATCTCTTCTGTCGTGCTCTGCCTAAGGAGGGGGCAGCGGTGTTACGAAAACTACCGGATCGCCGTACTTAGCAGTTTGGACTGGTGTGGATTAACTGCAACGGAACGTTGGGTGCAACCTCCCTAGTTGTACCCCGGCAAGTTTTTACCTCGCCGTAATCGGATGTACCTCCGTGGAGAGGCTTAAAAAGGAAGAGGGAGCCGTAAATCTAACGATCCTTTTCTGCCTGTGCGGTGTCCTTATCTTTTCGCAGCGCTGTTAAGGGAATTTGTCCCTGCTTTGCGTGTAATGTTGCGTGAGTGCCTTGTTCCTGCAAAGGGGACCACAGCGAACGCGCCAGTTCCAATCTGTTCGTGTTCGTTCCGCTATTTTAAGCCAGGCGAGCATTGTTGAAGGAAGGAAGGGACGCCTCGTTCCAATAGGAAGGTTAATTAACGACGGGATGCGCCGATGAATGACAGCGTGTATGAGTTCAGTCTGCGGCGCCGACCCTGATTGTTTTCGGGTACCTTAAGGGGTAACGCTGAGTCCTTTACTGAGTGCTTGCAGGGCTTATCGAGTCAGAGTGACGGAGGAGATAGGAGTGTGTGTGTGGGGGGGATGAGTGTGATTATATATGCAGGCACTGTTATTGCGTTAAAAAATTCGTGTTTGACATGAGTGACATTTGACAGTTATTTCGAGTGTCCTCTCGAATAACGCATCGCTTGTAGTGGCTACAGGGGGGCCTGTAAGAGACGTGTGGCAGTTCAACGTAAAAGACTGTGAACATATAGGCCTGAGTGTGCAGTTCACAAATGACGAAGTACACAGAGACAAATTTTAATAGCCAGCTTAGAGCCAACAAAGAGGCAACTTAGAACTTAATAGCGAACAAAGATAATCTTAATTGAAATGTGAAATAATACGACATAGTTATGGGGTAAAACGTATATCTCGTTATATATATAATGGAACAGACAGAAAAAAAAAAAAGAGCGCGGCCTTATTTTCCAGCCTCCGTCCCAATTTTTCTTTCGATTCGTTCCCTGACTCGCTCATTGTTCCTTCTTCCTTTCTTTTTTTCTTTTTTAGCGTCTTTTAATAAAGGGTAGAAGCCGTTTTCCCCACTATATACAGGGCCAGGAGTTCCTGCGGCAAAGGAAACCACTTAATCCTCTCACACCTGAAAAAGGGGATCCAAGACGGCACTTCAGGGCTTGTCTTAAACAATTTCTCTCGAAGGCTGAGAAACAAAAGGCAGTAAATGCAGTACTGGCGCTGCAAACCCAGAGAATGTGCAGTATAGCATCTTGCTGTTGTTTGCTTTTAGTCTAACTCCATAGTAAAATCAAAAGTGCGACTGTTTCCTTCTCCGGATACAATAGGATTTCCCCAGGTAGCACCTAAATTCTTGTCTTGCAGTTCTCCCCTCTCGGGAAACTCGTACACCGAGAAGAGGAGATAAACTGTCGTGAAGTGCACTTATAAAGCGATTGAACCCAGACCTGCACGGTACACTCAACACCATTGCGGCCATAAAAGCGTCTCCCGTGTGTCCACTGCACTTTTTCTCCGCGCCGCGTGACATTGAAGTTGAATTGATGCAGCCGTAAAAGGGGGGAAAGTGATTCACGATGTCACATGGGTGGACTGACCTGGAATATTCCCCCGTTCTAGTACACACCGTCACCGTTTGTGACGAGCCCTCGCATTCAGCGAGGGATGAGAACGAAAAACCCGAGGCTGTCACAGGTTTATTCGTTCTCATCACGTACCGGCTGGCCTGCGATTTTGAGTGCGGGGTAGACAATACAACTGCAGCTTTGGCTGTCTGTGCTTCAGACATTAAAAAAAAAAAAAAAAAGTGTTTCAGATATGAAGTGGGTCGAGAAAAGCCATCCCCAGTTAAAAAAAAGAAAAAAACAACACCAACAAGAACAAAGAGAATCAAATAGCGAGGAAGGAACAACGTGGAACGACTATAAGTAAACAGATTGCATACATTTCTCCTTCGTCAAGTCAAAGTGAATACTGCCTCGCAGGTAAAGCTTGATAAATATTTATTTCTGCTTGAAGAAGCTCAGGAGCTATACTACTGCTGGCATTACTGCTGATAATAAACATGTATAGAAGAAGAAAAAAAAGTTGAGTGGCTCCTTGGCTTCATTAATAGACTGCCACACCGAAGATAAAAGGTAACCCGGTTTCGATCCCAGGGCTCTGCTGTGTGGCCTGTGTTTTTCCTGACAGTCAAAGGCGTATGGTGGAAGTCTGTCCGTTTGCAGATAAGTTTACGTTACACCCTGTTGTTGCAGTTATATCATATTCCAAAAATCGTATTTGCTACCTGTCTGCGGCGTGCATTTCTAAAGGTTTACCGGAAAAGACCATGCGTCACAAACCAGATGGCAAATGCTGTCTTGCCGAAACTTT
>JARGYV010097199.1:0-12254 GCA_029532675.1 Ornithodoros moubata
TTGGTGCTCTGAGGTGTATGTTATTCTCCTCGCATCTTTAAAACATATTGTGCCCTAGCTCACCTGGGAAGGGCTGTTATGACAAAAGATCGTTCTGAACTGCACGCTGGAGTCTAGGTCAGTGCATCTCACTGAATGACTCGCATGACTTCCAATAGCAGCAACAAGGAATTCACCGAAAGAATAAAAATAGAAATTAAGTTACGTTACTGTTTGCATATCATATCATATTTTTGCTATCACCAATGAAGATATGGCACCTCGAGTAGTAATTCAACTGGCAACAGTGACGGTCACTGCCTTAAGCCTGTAGTGAGTGAATAAGAAACATTAAAGAAACAAGGATTGTGGTTCATACATACGGACCAGCTGCACTAGCGCACTTATATAAAACAACTGATAAGTGTTCTAATGATGCGTCACCAACCACACTTGATATTTGGATCCTCCTTCATTGTGTTCAGTTACGAAACATTGAAAGTTCTAGAACTGTTATATGCTACTGTCGTGCATAATTTGAAAACTTCTGTTTCTGCCTAGAAGCACCCAAAGAGATTGCCATATTGCATTAGACATATTACTGCAATATCATTTTCAAGATTCATGAAAACGGTGTTTAAACACCGTTTTCACTGCGTATAATTGGCACTTCACATAATATTCGACCGAGTACTGGAGCAAGAGTCACATGTTGATAGGGTACGTCAGCGATGGAGGAGTTGGATTGGTACGCCATATGGGAAACTGTAGATTAATAAATGAACAGTGCACAGAGTTTTTGCATACTGATTACCTATCATCATGAAGCCTCGTGACAGGTAAAGAAAGAAAAACAGCTGAAAATGCTGTGGTGATGGCAAGGATCACAAAAATATGAAAAGAGAATTTGACAAATCTGTCAATGGTCCAGCAAAGTGGCTAAGCAACTATGTTCATTGGCTTATTTGCTTAGTCCCAAACAAGTGAGAATAAAATTGTCAAAAGTGAACCAGGAAAGGACGGACAAGCTTAGATTTCACAATAAAAACAGGGGAGATTTTTCTATTATAACACATTGACTGAATTTGTCACCCTGTACACTATGTCGAAGGTGGTTGCACTGTGTTCGACATTAGTTGTAACGAACGAGGAGATGATACCAGCGGGCTCATCGCACACCATGCAGATATGAGAATTTGCAGTAACAGCATTATACATAGTAGTTAGCTTAATGCACATTCAAAATGTTTTTTTATTGAACAACAGTATATCTTTGATATAGGTGATATGTCATTAAGTTGCAGGAAGTCAGGTGTTCGAAAGAAGTTATGTATTGCACGCATGCTTTGCGCTGTGATTATGCGTCGTCGTTTTCAAAGTCACACCGTGAAGTATGTACTGTAATGTAATCACCACAGATAATGTAGCAGATCAAAAGTGAACACCTCGTAAGGATGACACGGAATGCCATATTCTGTAAAACATGAGAAATCGTTCCACTCATAGCAAGGAGGTCCATCAGCTAAGAAATATTTAATTTGGTGAAAGCACACATTTCCGATTCTCGTCTTGGTGGCATAGAGCTGCGTAGACAACGATCATTATCAGTAGTGGCGATCATCCTAGCAATGTTTATGTAAAGTGTGCCAGTTAAGCTACTGTGCCGGGTCACTGTACTGAGTGAAAACACAAGAGTAGTCAATAACCTACCTTTCCCAGGCACATGGTAAATAGGTGGCACGATAAAGATCTGCTAAGTCCTGCCTTCATTATGGAAAGTGGCTGTACTTTAGCACGAACAGCACGCTTGTTGATATCATAGTTACGGCTTCAATGTTTACCCTACAGCCTGTCACAAATGAACGACGATACCCACATCTTTTCAAAAGCAGTCTTCTAAGCTATGATACCTTCAAGAATTTGCACAGTTATTTCTAAAAATCCTCGAAAAGCTGTCGAGCGATGATGGAACATTCATGCGCGATGAACAGGTTCCACTTGATTGATTTAAACCTGACGTCACTATGCAGATGGTCTAATTTTTGTTGGTGCACATGGGCTAAACTTTAGAATACTAGTTGGCTTTACTTCAATCATGTGTAATGAAAAATATCTTTTCAGGTTCTCGAAAAGCAATAATTCACCTCCAGAAACATTTGATCCCTACATTCATTTTTTTTTCCTACAAAAAAAGAAAAAGCCATTAATGTTTGGGACATACCAACGTACTTAGAAACAATGACAGCCAACGTTTCTTGGCGTATTTCTCCTGACACCCTCCGAAAAGCTACAACAAGGATGTACCCCTCATGAGTCCCTCGATGTGGGTGTCTCTGTCAACTGGAGCGTCGCCTAATTTCATGGTGTACACATAGAAGCACGCATAGAACCCCACCTACGGGAACAGAGACACCGGGTAAGAACTCTTATCAGTCCCCGCGTAATTATGACTGAATCCATACAGCGCTGAATCATCCTTCATCCGGTTACTGAGGAAGAATGAACAGAAGGAAGGAAAGGGTGAGGGCGGGCAACGTATCTTGGGTCCCGACTTACTCCCACACAGTTTCCCGCTCAGCGCAAGCCTAATTAATGCTCCCTTGGTTGCCGCTGTTTGGAACCGCTCCAGTTTTCACCCCGACTTGCCTACGCGTTTTCCACGTGGTTCGTACATATCTAACGGGGCCATAGAAAGGCGATGCCGCTTGTTTGTTTCCCGTGGTCTCCTCAGTTCCACCACAGTGCGTCCTGGAGCTACTTCCGAAAAGAGCCTCGCTTGTGTGCATGTATACTTCTTTGCCACTGAACTTTCGCGGCCATCAATCTAAGCTGAATGAAAAACGTGCCATAATGCTTCTGCTCAACGCGCACCCCTTTCATATGTTTTTCACGTTTTAGCTGTAATTTACTCCTCCTCACTTTTTTTTTTTTTTTTTTGTGTGTGTGTTCACTCCATCAAACTGACCGACGTTGATGGCGCTATTGGCCGACCTGCGAACGGTCGCATCAAGGTCCGTGAAATCTGTCAGAGAGGACGTATCAAGCACATTAAGCAACTGCTCCACCTCACTGACAGGCCACAAACGGGCGTCAATCGGTTGGTCTCAACCAGTGATCGGCACCGGTTTAATTACATATCACCCAGAAAACCACGAACGATTATTGGATATCCACAAAACATCTGAAGTTGGATATTCAAATATCTCAAAGATATCCCCAAATATCCACAGTAACGTATTTTGGACGTTGCAGCTCTTTTCGGAATCAACATATGCCTCTAAAATAAGTCGAACCGTCGATATTGAGAACGTAAATTAGGTATAGCTTGTTCCTATATTTCAGTCGGGTTCTCCGCAATACGCACTCATGAAAATTTTACATGTTTTTTATTTATTTTTTCCTTTCTGACTTTTTCTTATATGAGTGATCATTTCTGCTGATGTGACTAACCCACGTAAGTGCCTATACTCTAGCACACATTTAAATGGTTATTAAATATAAGAATTATTAATAATAATGAACACTATTAAATGCATATGCATTTTAATTGTACTAATAAATGCTACTGATGCGAATTTAAGAAACAAACGTGAAAATGACCATTAAATATCTAATAATATTTACTGTGCATTAAAAATATTAGATTAAAAACTGTAACAAGTGTTAAACCTAGAAGGCTTAAGACTATTAATCTTCTATTGCAAACTGTAAGATGGGTCAGCTCGAGAGGGTTAACCACATCGGTTTCAAAAATAGGCGTAGGGGTTCCTCGACGACCAAGGTACCCCACAGCACGCCGTGACCCGGCTAGTGCGTGCGCAAGAACAGGTACTTCACTTGTCACTCGCCAGTTCATTTTGGGGCCGCCTCCACAAAAAGAACTGGGCGTGAGGGTATACACAGAAGCACTGTCAGGTGTGAAAGGCGGAAAATGGGTGAAAATAAATTTGTTTCCTTCCGAATCAAACGTTAAGATGTTAAACCAGTGTTTTCCACTGACTTTACCTTTAAACGTGTCTATAACATTGCCTCCATTACAAATATGTCGGTTGCAAGTTGCTCTATATCCAGATCACAGGCCAGATGTGACGTCCGTGAGACGTTATGGAATGGATCATAAGCAGATATCTCTTTTCCACCATTTGTGGGATATTGCAGGGTTATCTCTGAAAGGACACCCACTTTGTAATGTTGTATGGATGTTATATATCCCACTGGGACGTTGGCGTTCGGACCAAATTTAGATATCCAGTGGACATTCTTGGTTGTCTGGGTAACTGGGAGGAACTCTCAATCGATATAGAAACACTAATTCCAAACTGCAAGGATTTCTGCTTGTATTGAGGCACATACCACGTGTGTACTGGAAAACATAAAACAGCTAAAAACTTGTATTGTTTAGACGAGCTTGGCGCACAGAGTTTGCAAGCATGTCTATGAAACTAAGGTCTCATCAACTCAATGCATTATTACTTTGACGAAGCGCTTTCTAAGTGGATTGCACGTTCCTCTTGTGCCATTACAGGCGTCTTTCCACGCGCAGTATGTACCTTCGAAACACTTGAAACGGAGACAGAAAACCAGATTGAGTAACGCGAATGAGTCACACGAAGTCGGACGATTATGTCTTGTTTTCGCATTGAGTGCTATTGGCGGACGAGCTACTGGCTTCATGCCCAGCGGCAATGCTTTTATTCGTGTGGAAGAAAGCACCGGTTGTGTTCTATGCGCATCTTGTTTTTCAAACCTAACGGACACAAAGTGAACCTTTCAAAGAGATGCTGAGATTTCCTAACTACGCGTCTCTCACGATCAGTGCTAAAGACCGCTCTTGATAGAATACACCACTGGTGAAAGTGCTTGTTCATATTCAGCGCTCTAAAGCAGCACCGGCAGCACCAAGACACTTGGGCATATTTGAATGAGCCCTGCATTTTGTTATCTGTAATGAGAGCTTGCTGTTGCCGATTCAGCAATAAGGAGCTGACGTCAGTGCCATTTTCTATGCCTTCCTTGATTCACACGCCCACTTTCCTCTTCGAACAGGTCATATAGTGCTGCGTGGGTTCTTTTACGCGCGTTTCTCGATGACAAAGCATCAAGTCAACATCCGATCATTCAGAAATATTAGTCACATTGACCTTCATTGGTCATATTTCACCACTCTGTTAACGTGCACTGAAATTCCCGAAAGCGCCCTATAAGCGTCTGACAAACCGTTTCCAAATTAAGGCAAGCAGGCCAACAATGCACATCCTCCCGTGTCCCATTCTCGTCATGCGACGGCAATCACTCGATAACGGAGTAGCACCTATTTCAAGCCCTCCTGCGACGGCATCCGCCGCATTGGAGACTGCTGCACAGGGAGGAGAGTATTTTCGGAGGAAGCAAACCTGGGTAGCCGCTTTAAACCCAGATTCGCCTCCTAGGGCGACCGATATCGAAGGAGGAAGAAAAGGAGGGCCCCCAAACTGCTGGCGAGAAAAATGGTGAGAGGGAGGAAAGGAGATTATGGTGCTGTTTACACCTCTTATGGGTAGCTCCTCTTTCTTCCGAAGTAGCCGGGAAATATATGGAGGGCAGAGCCCACGCGAAACAACGCCGGGAATCGTGTCGAGTTAGGAAAGGATTCGGTGGCATTTGGCCCAGAGTGGAGAGCCGCATTTAACGTAATGGTGCCATAAAGCAGGATTTACATAATGCGATCTCCGTTACCCGCCTGCTTCCTGCACTTCATCGTCGCCTTGACGTTAACAATTAAGCTCCTCGCAGGTAAATGGAAACGGAACAACGGGAAAACGGGAATTACCGATGTATGTATGATGCAAGCGAATTCTGTGTGCTTAGGCATTACCACGTGACGTTGACGGTTAAGTCCCAGGGGTAAAAGTTGTGGGTTGAAAGTTTTTGTGTACACTTTCTTTTCGCGTTGGCTAAAATATCGGGGTTTGGTGTTCACATGTTTTGTGCTCGCGCCGCGATACGACTGTGGCTATAAACGACGCGTAAGTGTAGGCATGCGGAAAGAATGCAGGAGGCAACGTCCTGTGGTACGATACGTGAAATGAGTGCAGGGCTCAAACGAATTGCGAAGGAAGGCATTGTTCGTGGCTCTTCAAGTTTCTTTTTCTCTTTTTTTTTTTCTTTTTTTCACACGAAGGTTTAGAACCGAGTGATGCAGGTACTACAGGGTCATGAACCTAGTGCAAAATGTTACTCAGGATAAATTTATGTATTACTTATTGGAGCAACAACGTTGCGCCTTTTATTGATATTTCCGCTTTCAGGTCATGTTTCGCGAGGGCTTTTACTTGTTTAAAGACCTGTAGTGCAAAATGTTCTTATTAAATGTGTCTCATTTGCATAGGAAAGTTGTGCTTTATGGACTCCAGGACATTCTCGTAAAATCGGTAATGTTGTTATGTAGCAGTAACTGTGCCTTACAGAATAATCACGAACTCACTGATTTGCTACGATAAATGCGATCTGTTGGCAAGAGTTCGTGGTAAAAACTCGCTCAGAATTTCGACTTTACAGGAGTGCACTTAGATCAGCTGCAGCTAAATCTATTATTTTTTCTTTATTAATGGCGTCTCTTTCAGCGAAACTCAACATTTGCCTGAATTCTGTAACAAACGTTCTGTGCGATCAGTTAATATATGTGATCCCAAACACTTGAGACAGCAATTTTAGCCTGAACAACCAAAAGTTATGGTAGGCAGATTCCAGGAGCTACTTCGAAAACGACGGGAAAAAACGTGCATATACATACATGGCAAGTCCTGAGATTCGGGCAACAGGAAAAAAGACACAACCCGCAATCTCAGGGTTTATCATGGATGTTCGTCAACGCTAGCTCGCCTGCTTACCCGCCATGCTTTCTGCTTCAAATTCATATACCGTTGGCTATAAACTGTTTGCTCCGACACGTTTAGACACAGGGCGCCAGTTGACGTCAACGACGCGCGCAGACACGTCTGACCAGTTAATTTCCAGGTGCGAGTGAATCAGCCAGTACTCGAAACACGACGGCCATTAATCAAAATCAAGGCAGGACCGAATTTCTCGGAGAACGACAGCAGCCATACATTAAGCGAGGAAGAAGACCCCGGGATAGAAAAGTTGGCTGTTTACGTCGCACACGTAAAGTGCATGCACTGAGGAGAGGGGGAGGAAGTCGAAAGAAGGACGCCGTTGTTTGATAGATGAGGAAACGAAGAGAGGGAGAGAGAAAGGCCGCAGAAGGTAGACTGCAGGGCCGCCGCCGCGAGCAGAGAGTGGATCTCTTCGATCCACGAATTCCATCATGGCAGCGGCTTTACAGGAAGGGAAGAGGGACTCGTATAGTTGGGGGAGTCTGCCTTTTCTGGGTCTTCTTCCGCAAGGAGTGCTTGCTCCCTCTCGCTTTATCCCCTTGAGCCTGATTCTTTCAACTGCTTCCCTAAAAACAACACTTTCTCTTTTTTTTCTCCTTATTTGGCTGTCCAATTTTGTTTGTCTGTGACGCATAGCAATAAAAAAAAAAAAAGACGTTAGAGAGTGGGAGAGAGTGCGAAACGCATAAGCTGCAGACGTGTGAAAGAATGCTTGATTGGGGAACTGAGGAACGTGATTTTCGGGTAAAATGTTTCCTTTTCGACTGTGTCGAGCTCTACAGTGCGAGTAACCGAAAGAAGGAGAGCGACTCAGTCTTCCCGTGTGTCGGTTAAGGCGATGTTGAACAGTCCTTCCTGGAAATTGTAAAAGCGTGATGGCTGACGGGTTTTCCTCTGGTAAAATCTTTCAGTGTAACTTTCGTAAAGTAGTCTCTCCGATTTCAGAGGACCCTGTTCCCGCGGACAAGCCATATTGAGGAATTCGTAGGCCCTGCTGTGTAATTGCAATGAAACAGCGCTGAGGGAAGATTAAGGCTTTCTGTTTCATGGCAATGACTGGGAGGTGATGGTTCGAATCGTGCTAAATCCTCAGGTTTTCGAGACATATGTCGGCATAATCCTCCATGAAATTGTGCCAGGCCGCAAACGAACTCCCTGTTTCTCAAAAACTGAATGAACGACACGGTGTTTTCGGTCATTATCCTTTTTTCTTTTTTCCCCTATATGGGGTATCACTTTCTTCATCCTTTCTGATATCCCATCTCTCCACATTTGTGCTTTGCTGAACCTAGAGCGTTACTGCATCAGTCTGTCATACGATGACCGAGGCTATCCTGTCACACTGCCGCTGCAATGAACAAATCAGATGAAAGTGACAGCGTATCGTAATGATATTTTTTTAAGCTACAGCTCATGGGATATCTCCTGTTCGTTCCGCAACAAATCACAAGAATACCATCGTCAGAAAGACAGAACGCCAGCGGAAGAAAACAGCGGAAACTATATAAAATATAAAGCTGACGTAGCAGACCCAAACTGCAAGTTCACAACTCGCTGATATACGCAACAACCACGGACCGACAGCTAAGCAAACAACGGGCGGAAGAGTTCAATATAGCGCACCCTTTTCGTGGAACAAGATGTGCCATCCATTTCAGCAGCCGCCACCCGCTTTTGAATAGGAGGAGACGGCAAGAAGTATACGCTCTTCCTAAGCTTCCGCTGCCGAGGATATGGAGAAAGGCCTTTGTTTGGGTTGACAGTCGCTCGCGTGTGCCATTGTATGGGTGCCTTAACTTAAGCTGATTAATGAAATGGTGCGCAATTAATGAGGAGCAGGAAACGCAAACCCCGAAGCGTCATCGTCCACGAACCAACAACGTGCCGGAATTCATTATGTACACAGAGCGAAATCTCGCGCATACCAATAGCGAGAGATTAATCTTAGCGGCCATATTTCATTGGCGCCGGGAACTTGCTTGAGACGAATTGTGTTGGTTTGCCTCAATTCTCCCTGACGACCTGTGGTAATTCATTTTACCCGCATCACAAAGACAGAATTTACAACGTGTCTTTCAAGATGAATGGATGGAAAAAAAAAAAAAAATCCTTCGCTTCTCTTTTTGCTTGTCGGAGAGTCTTGGCGAAACAGACGGAAGTTTTTCGACTGCTGCTGGTGATAAAATATTATTCTTGTTTGCGTAGGACATGGTTCCTGCGAGACGCACGCGTGCTGACTGTGGTCCTTGTGGGACGCACGCGTACGTTCAGTGAATCAGACATGCGCTGTATATCGGAATACTTTGCGTAGTACTACAAGCTGATAGTGGTGGTGATGATGATGGTGATGTGGCTTGCCGATGTTTACCCTACGAGTGTGGGCGACGCCTGGAATAGCTTCAAGAGATAAATCAAGAAATCAATGACAAAGCTAAAAGAGAATGAGAGATACAACCCTAGACTGGTAAAGCTCCCTGCCTTGAAATTGTTCCAGGTATTCCATTACCTTTAGCCAGTGTAGTCGGGGTATTAGTCGCCCAGAAAGTAACGTAAGAAAACAGTCTAAGGTTACCAGTACCAACTCAGAAGGGACAAAAAAAAAAGAAAAAAAAAGAAAAGAAAAGAAAGCAGTTGCAAGAATTGCGATCTGGCAACCACAGTAAAGATAGTTAAATATTCAGTATCCGTATCAGCCCATCCAAATGTCCTTATAAGCGGTCATTGTACCTGTTGGTATTAGCTCTGGAAGCAAATCCGCTCACCTACAATCAGATGTAAGTGTATCCGTTCGGATTATGGATAGCACAAGCTATCCGGTTTGTGGCCGGTGCCGAAGGGCGCCTGATCGCCTACTCTTTCCCGCGAGGAAAATATATTTCCAATTGTGTATGTTCTCTGGTTATTGCGGCACACCCTAATGGCTGCAAATGGCAAGACATTATGGGGCACCGTGGTGCATATCTTTGTTCTTGTGCGCCCGAGCAATCTTGCGGTGAAATGAAATCGCAGTGCAAACATGCGGGGTGTTGTGTCGACGTTAACGCTATAGGAATCATCTCCAACCCACAGAGTGGAGGAAAAGCTCACAGGTGTGCTCTGACGTTTCTGTTAGAAATCAATTGATCTTACATGCACTACCCGTTTGTAACTCAGATGTAAGAGGTGTCAGTTTACCTGTGGCCACCCAGTGCGTTAAATATCATTTCTATAAGCGTGGCCTATAGAAGCATTAAGTTCCATCGCTCTCCACTATGTTCTATTCTCTCTCAGATCATGCCCATCCTTATGTAGATGTTAAGAACACTAATCACTGCACGCGTGCAGTAGTACGTGGATTTCTCCTGACACCGCTTCATAGAGTTGGCCTTACTGAAATATCGCTGCAGCCACGAGATATAACCAACGATAGTAACCCACGCCATCTATACTATTCCCCTTTGACTTTTAGCTAACCTGTAACAGATACATCTTGCATCCAACATCTAAGGATGTTTTTGCTATCAAATCATATCAATTTTGTGCTTTTGGTATACGACTGCACCTCATTAGACATCTCTGTCTTGATTTGATTTATTTCTTTTTAGGCGTGTTGTCTGCGAGCCAAAATTATCACCTTATGTTTTGTTTCTAAAACTTTGGAAGATATACACTTTCAGAAATGTCAGAAATGGTTCATTTGCTACGCTCCATATGTTGCGACGCACAGGGCAGCTCACCTTTTATAGCTATAGATGTGCTGTTATGTATGGGGCAAGGAAATCGAATGAGATCACTGAAAACTGAGCTGAGAAGATTATACCTTCATCAAAATGAAAGCAACTGCACCGCGGTTAGCATGCAGTAATATTACAATGAGGCAGAAATGTGTAGCGTACAGGCTACAGTTCGTGTCACTTATTTCTCGACAAAACTCATGTCAGAGCCCTAGTTAAATCACTAACCTCACTTCATAATTGCAACTTCAAAAACACGCGAGCGAGGTCACTAAAGAGAGGTTATGCGAACGTTAAAGGATGACGGTGTGAGCGACGCTTGTGAAAACAACGTTCCACCAAAAAGAAACAAGCGAAGAAAAAGATATGTGCTTGCCTATATTTTTATTTTGAAAGGACGAAGCGAGGCTTACACCCTCATGACAGATCCCACGCCAGATAATTGGTGCACCAGTCGCATGTGAGAGAATGTCGTCCCAAGAGACATCTTTTTCAATAGCACGTAGCACACTGGTTGTCAGTGTGCTTTTCACCGCCAATGGCTTTCCAGGGAAGAATATGACTTCATACCGTAATACAGCATTCTCGTTGTTCATGCATGAAGCGAAGAATTCAATTAGTATCCTCCCCTTTTCGCCCGCCCGGCCGTCGAATGGAACGAAGCCTCGTTCTGCAGTCACAAAACCGGCTGAACATGGATATTAGCTTTCTATATAACAAACGAAACGGCGCGTTCCATTAGTATTATCTATGTTTCGAGTCCTGCACTGAGGAACAAAAAATTAAAAGAAATGTTATACAACGCTCGAAATGAAAGGAACTCGCAATTTGATATTCATACCTAATTTTCGAGAGCGGCTGCCTTCATGTATGATGAAGTGCATTCCCTCGGACAGGGTGTATATGCGGCCGGTTTTTGTTCGCGCCGGTGGCCGAGCCGAAGCTGAATAATTAGGAGGTTTGTTCTTAGGATCCATGCCGAATGAATCGTCGTGCGTGATTTTGAGAAGATGCGCTCCTAATTGTTTTTAGGTTGATAGCTTTGTCTGTCGGAGCGGCGTGTTTTCGCGACAACCGGCGCGCGGTCTTGATGCATGCTTAATGAGGACGCGCGCTCTGCTCCCGCGCGCTTTATCGTTAATTGACGCAGCCGTAGAGGCGCGCGCGAGGCGGTGGCACTTTCTTTAAAGGCTAATGGGCTCGGTAATTGCGAATAAATTAGCATGGTACTGTTCGTCGTGGCACCGCTTTCTTTTGTGTCCCTCGCGACAAACACACAGACTAAAGACACGGGTTCACAGCGTGGGGTAAAACTCATGGCATCACCGAATGTCGACCTTTTGGTCTGCGTGGTCGCCGTGGTGTCAAGTTCAGGCACGACTTTCCTTAATCTGAGACGCCTCTGAGTAATGGTTGGAAACATCTATAGACTGATTCACTTTCTGCGGGGATGCCATGGGCAAGTCTTTTTTAACACACACAAAAAAAAAAAAAACGCCTACTATACGGTGCTGCCAACTCGTAATATATTGGTGGCATCGCTGTGCAATATAGGGGTGTGGCTTATTGCCGGATGGAAGCGGTCGTGGACATTGCGTAACGCCAGCGCCCCAAATACACAGAAGAGAAGGATGCCGCTATAGGCAATCTCAACGAGTGCTGGTTTGGGTGTCACTGGCGGAAACGT
>JARGYV010097229.1:0-17279 GCA_029532675.1 Ornithodoros moubata
GATACAAATGTAACCATCCATACATGACTCATCTGGAACGGGCCAAGAGAGACGATATCCTTGACATCAATGATGGGGCGGAGGGCATCGCGGAATTGTTCCGCGGCATACGGTCTTCCAACTGGGTCAGCATGTAGAAATAGCGAATTTTGGCATATGGCACTTACTGGCAAACGGGGCAAGGTAATACGGTAGTCACTTGACGATCCTTGCTCCGTGTAGCCCGGCAGAACGGTCGGAGACTGCATGATATCCTGGTTTTCCCGACTAGGCTTAGTCGTAGATTCAATACTGATCGAATAGCTCATATATTCGGCGTGCGGCCCGTGCACGAGCTATCACGCTTCCCCAGTGAATTTCCAAAGCGCGTCATTTAGGAGGGACAATCACAATCCCACTCTCACTCACCCCTCTTAGTCTTAGATTTCTCTCGTTCACACAGACAGTCGTACAACAGATGACGCAACGGCATTTCTCGGCGAAGTCCTGTAGTCGAGTGCCAATGGAGAATCTCTGTGAGTGTCGCACTTTCGTGCTCAAGTCCATGCCTGATATAAAAATATGCGTTACTTGTCTGACTGCATACCCAAATTCATAGCGCCAATCATGGTGACCAGTTCACGCCTGAGTCCTTTCGAAGCAGCACGCGCAGTATAACTTCTAAAGCGGTGGATGTAGCTTACTCCATGCGCTTTAGTTGTAACTGGCGTTTATTTTCTATATAAACGTTTGCTCTTTTTTTTTTTTTTTTGCGGCATGCACAAACACTATTTGTACAGAACATGATGAACGCAGTCATTGTTCCTACTATATTTCTCTTTTGCATTTAAGGATAGCATCTGACCTATGGGCAAGCGGCATTTCGAAATAGAAACATTTTCCTCTCCCCTTCCAGCTCCCCTCTCCTTCCTCAAAGAAGAAAAGAAATAATAATAATGATGCTGCCGATGTGATGCGACGCCTTCTGCGACATTTGCATATTTTTGCGTTAGGCTTACTCTAAGAAATATTGACATATGTTACAGAAGCTGTTAACATGAGCCATAGTATTTTCTATCAATCGTAAAGAAATGATGCAGTATCTTTATAACTGCCTGGGCTCTTTTCTTGTGCTTTCTGTCGTTTCACAGATATCAGTTTCGCGCTGATAATTATCCTGTAAAAAAAGTCAAGAAACAAAAACTAGAATAAGTAATTAACAAAATAAAAAGCTGACGGAAGCATGCATAATAAACTCAAAAAACATACTGTCAGTAAAGAAAATGATGACTCTAGAAACCTGAATCCCTATTTACCCCTAAGCCGTGTCACTTCACTAACGCTCCACATCTTGCTTCTTGGGTGCCGATATGCGTTATATTATATCCTTTTTTTGTTACCCTCAAGACGGTACAAGTTATGTAAAGGGCTCCTAGATACTCACGTCATGCACGTCACTTGGTATGACGATTGGTCATCACCATGTTCCGGTGAAGTTCTGTTATAAGAGTGTTGACTGTTTTATGTGGTGATTCCGAATTTCATGACATTTTAATTCAGCATCCCATGCGCGGAAATTTCGTCTGTCATGGCAGTTACTGACCGGCGTGAGACGAAGGAGCCAGAATCTGAAAACAGTGTTTCACTGCACCCTTCAAATGTGGCAGCATTTCCCTGCTCCGGCATGAGGGTGGCCCTCTGTGGACATTCGGCGTCAGGAATTTCGTGTGCAAATCTTCCTTCGAACGGGTTAGCCTTTGGTCTGTATAAATAGGTTTATATATAGGTATATTTAGTCTGCATAGTGACAGAAAAATGTTCTTGGTGACTTGGTTAGTAGCGTGTAGCCTCCTGATCCCAAGGTTGCGAGTTCGATCCTGGCCCAAGTCTCCAGGAACTCGGTGGAAGGTTACGAATTCCTCACAGGCACCACTTTCCAAGAGGGATATAAAATACGGTGTGCTGTGTGTCGGGATTTCGAAGCCCGTTAATGAATCCTCAGGTGGAGGAAATGAACCTGCAGACCAACCACTGCGTTATCGCTTATGATGGTAGTTTGACATGTCTCGCAAAGAAATGCCCCGATTAGTACTGTCGGCAGCCCAGCATTGCCAAGTGTGAACAAACGAAGACAATTCTTAACGACAGCGACGCCCATATTAATTTGTAAGGATATGTGGCTGCTGTGGAGAACGTTGACGAAGCGAAGACCATCGCGCCCCAGAACATCATCAGGTCCCGGCGTCATCAATCGGAACTCGTGCAGGGGAACACTTTCTCCTTAACATACGCATTACGCCTGAGTTATGTTCTCACCTTCATTACAGTCACATTTCAATGTATCTAATCCTAGTCACTGGGAATTTAGTTCACAAATTAGGAGTGATATCACAACGGTGGATATCTGTCGGCGTCCTTTTATAAAGATATACTTGTAATTATGTCGTTCTAAATACGCACTTGCAACAGAGCGGCTACAGGAGAACCGCTGGATCGGTGTCATTAGACACTGTATGTCAACCGACAGCCCTTTTTAAAATTCCTGCCAAAGGTTTTTTCACGCAATAATTTGTTTATAGTTTTGTGAACGAGTAAACGAACTAGCGTAATGTGCCACCCAGCAGACACGGATACTGTAGTGTGAGACGATGACGATGGGACGTCGGTGCCACTCGGCGCGTGCCGACTTCAGTATTTCTCTCGTGAATGATCAAAACGGTAGCCACGCCATGGTTACATTACAATCGACATCTGAGGCAACAATACGGAGCAGCACTTTGAGATAATGACGTGCAATAGATTTCCTGTTTCTCCTCGGCGTGTATTCTGTATATGTGCAGGGTACATTCTGACGTTAACATATACCACAGCCGATGAAATGAACGCAAATTAAGCACAAGTGGAGGAAAGTCGTCCTGAAGAACGCTCACTAGAAGTTCAATGACAAAAAGAGAAGCAAGCTCTCGGACAGTGTAGGCGCGGTGAACTCATCAGGCCGAGAAATATAGCTGTTCGTAAATCAAAGCTTGAGTGCGGAGCGATAGAAGAAATGGCAGGAAGTTTCCGAATGAAAGACGCTTGAAGCCATTGCGGACGAAATTCGTTCGTCGCCAACGGAAACATTCCTTGGGATGTTCCAGAGGGAATGGGTTTTGAAAGAAGGCTCATTCCGAATGTGGGTCGCTGTCATTGCTGCTCCCCATTCTGTTTAGAGTGACAGCGGACGAGCAGAAAGAAATCAATTTTGTGAGAAATAGCTCCCCAGCGATGATGTCAGCCCTGGACGTAAACATGCTCATGGGGGTCTCTGCCTTATGTGCCGAGTAACTACGACTCTTTAAGATAGCGCTACGAGCATGCATGTTTTCTGAGGTGTTGTGTTTTTTTTTTTTTTTTTTTTTGCTTATTACAAACGGGTGTTCAACAGCAGCGTCCGCTCAACGCCTGGCACTTCTGGGATGGGCTAGTAGCGTGCGTTCGCGTCGTCAGCACAGATATACTAATTGACTACTGAACCATGTCACACAGTGTTCAATTGTACAGGAGTTCCGTTCAAATAATTACTATAATCTGATAAATCATGTGAAGTAGTACCGATGCAAGAAACTTTGCACACGAACACCTCAGAACAGATTTAAGTTAGTTATACTACCAATGGCTCTTGGATGGATGGATGGATGGATGGATGGATGGATGGTGTCGTAAGAGAAGCGGGTGCAGTCCGCCTGCCAACAAGGCGGCATGTTGCACCCGTTGGATGAAGAGGGTTAGGGGAAGGGGGATGAAACGAAAAAGAGAGAGAGAAGAGGGGGTGAGGTGATGAAAAATAAATAAATAAATAAACAATAAAAAAATTAGAAATTAAGAACTCATTGCCGGACACCAGGGCTTCCGGTGTCCGGACAAGAGGCTACGTGATAACTAACACAAGGCCAAAGCCAGTGCACACACTCGCGCACAAAAGGAGGTTTCAGCTTAATTTATTACTTCGGTGGGCCACTCGTACACTTTACCGCAGCATAGTATCAAATGAAGAACATAGCAAGTGAAAAAAGAAATGTCCCCTAGCCACTGCTTTCTGTCGTCGGATGCCACCACGGCTTGAGATCAACAAGTTCTGTCTTTCGACCAGTGCTTCAATATTGTATAAACGTTTGCCAATCCACACTGAGTAGACGAGGCTCATAGCGAATTTAGGGACGCGGTACGAGTTTCGCGACAGAGATGATACGGCGTTACATTGCGTAACCTGCACACACGCCATAGCGAATGGTACGGATTGGTCACGATTTCCAGTTCAGTGGTCCGGTGGTAACGGTGTTAAACTGCTGTGAATCCACAACCGCATATTGTTTCTCCTCATTAGAATTTATTTAACTGTTGGAATGGTGCACCAAAACGTTTTACCTTTTGTTATATAAAGACAGCCCGGAAGACTGTTCTACTTGAGTTATGCAGAGAAATACTGCTAAGGCTGGCTACAACAACTGACATGCCCACACACACAACAGTGAAGAAGTTTGAGAAAAAAGACGTGTGCTTGCGTTTCAAACAGCTTCACTGACTTCTTTAAACCAGTAACCAGCACAAAGAATACGAAATAAAAGCCATAAAATATTTGCCAGAGCTCGTTTAATCTCTGCGCACATACTCAGGCTCCTAAATTTCTCTTTTTACTCGTCACATTAGACAAGCATGCCCATTTCACATCCGCTTGTGCCACATCGGTGCAGGTGAAACAGCCTCATGCCGAAAAGTGTACCTCATTCTGATCTCTCTCTCTCTCTGTCTATCTTTTTATTTTTTCAGTTGTGCTATTGTAGGAGCCCCTAAAAGGCCGTCCAAGATCATAAGCGAAAAGGACAGTGTTCATAAACTCACTCACCTCCGTTGACGTGGCAGTGAAGGATAAGAAGCGCTCCTTCGTTATAAGGTCCCACAGTGCCATTCATTGCAGTCATGTTCTCATTCAGGATTACTGGCTCACTGGGTGGAACTGTAATGAAGAAAGCATTGGGTAAGTTAACGTAAGGTAACGACATTAATGATTTCAATGTTCTCACAATTTTTGTCATCACAGTTTTAAGAGTGTCAGCTGAGTATGCATACTTTTATTTTTACGGTTAACGTATAGTTAAAAAACAAAAAAAAAAGCTCTATGAAAGTATTCGGTGTGTTAAACAGCCTTGTCTTATCATCGAAGGATCCACAGGTTGCGCAGCTGATAGCAAAGTACTTTCCATATTTGGGCGCGCGAAGGCGGACCTGAGTGATACGTATTATCTTCCCTGATGACCTGGGACTTTGTGTCATCCAAATTCACTGCAATGCTCCTTCCATATTGCTAGATGTCCGAAGGTGCGTTAATCGTAACGTCATCCGGTTTGGAATTCAACTCCGGCATGCAGTGTTTCAGTGCTTAGACACCATCGCCATCTGACAGGGTAACTGTGTGGGCCTGAGCTGTCAAACTGAGTACGACGGAGTTTGTCACAGGTACATCGAACGTGTATTCACCTGCTTTTTCGTTTCTACTACTCAGACACCACTAAATGAATTCGATCCATCAAGTTGAGACATTTGAAAGAAAGTGAGTTTCACGCCGTTTGTTTCAGATTCTCTGTTAGACGGTTTAGTGTAGTTCACCCGTTTCAATGTCTCCTTCTTTGGTCACAACCGGTAGATCTGCCTGGTAAATACGACACATTTACGTAATATCTCACACGTTCGAGGCAATGGGGAGTTGTAGATCAAGATACCCCAGCACATTTCAGTCGTGCGTACATGTACGATTTCATAAACCGACGGATGGCTGTATATTTATTGTAAGAGCGGTAGCCTACCTGTCAATTCATTTATTGGGAATATATATGCTCTGCGCGCACACCGTCTTTGTGTCATACCTACAACATATACGAAGGACCTAAATCATACGAAAAGTGCACCTCTTCACCGACAGCCGCGTTCCAATCTCCAGCTATGCTGTTGTAATAGCACAAATTTATCTCTTTCGGCCGAATCACTATAGAAAAGGCAAGTTTCAAAAAACGTTTTACAAGACAGCCTCTTTCACCCCCCCCCCCTTCCCCTTCCCCCGTGACCTCCCAGAACCACAACCATAGCAGCACAATGTACTAAAAGTCAGGTGCAACAGGAGTCCCCTTCAGGCGTCTTATCTGTCTGTTGATGCGTCTTTGTAATGCTTACGAGTACAAAAGCAACCTTGATCAACCCGACCACCCCTAATGCACCCGACTTTCAGTACATTGTGCTGCTTGGGACGGCAAACTGGTACCCGCGAACAGCCTGGGATTTAACATTACGATGGAAACTTACTCTTTAGGCTGATTCAACACCATCAATGAGACACACTGTTACATGCTCGTTTCTCTTCTGTCCTCTACGTTTTCAGTCTGCATTTTATCACCGCAACAACACTCTCAAGCGCAGTATCCCTTACTGCGATCGTCAGTGTATCTGACACGAAGGTTCCCTCCAAGTAAACTATCGGCGCTTTCATTGACGCATTAGCATGGCTAATTAGAGAACAGGCCCTTGTTTGTGAAGAATGTTAATCAGGGAGGGTCAGCCAAGTAATTTGCACCCGATTAGGAGGGTTATTGCTGTCCCATCGAGAAAAAAAAAAAGCAATCAAGGATGTGACGCAAAGAAAGCGATGAATAGAATGATCAGGGCACTGCCCTTTATCAATGGAGGTCTCTTTCGCCATGCTGGCACAAACAGAATTGTATAAACTAGACTCCAATAGAAGCCTCCTTATGTAGCATGGCGATGGTGGCTGGAAACTGCTACACTAAATCGTCACTGAAACATGCCGCTGTGATTTGTTTCTAACAATGTGTATTACTTGTCCAGCATGCTTTGTACACTACTTATCCATATACCTATTGTACGTCTGACGTAATCTGTGGCCAGATGGCCATGGTCGCCTATCATTTGCAGCGAATATATCTAGCAAAATTATTAACCATCCCCTGTGTAGTTTGTATCGACTGTCCCGACTGTTCGTAACACTGCACCAATACCCAGGGGATGCAAGCAAAATTCGCAAACAAATAAGCGGTGAAATGCCTGGATAAGGCACTAAAAAATCGAAGTACTAATAGGTCGGTCTGCACAAACACATGTGCAACAGTAGGTTTTGCGATCACTGAGCCACCTTTAAAAAAAAAAGAAGAAGAAAAATAGACGAACAATCAAAAGGCCGTCTGCGCAGTGCTACTGGTGGCCTGGAAGGACTATTTTTGCGTTGTAAATAAAAAGCAAATAAAATCAGTTCATCATTTTTTATTATTATATATAGCCTCAATAGGTAAGTGAGAAAGTTGCGCAATATGAGTCATACCGTGTCAGAAGCCAGAACTCTGGATCTCCAACGGATCTATTTTTAAATATTTCGGCTTTTCACTTTATAGTCACCAAGCAACAACCTGGGATTCATCGCAGACGCGCGGAGAGCTTGGATAAGAACACTCCTGAGCGTCCTCTTATCAAGCTTTTGAATGAAGGCACATTGCTGGCATCAACGGAATGTCGCAGCATCGTTATCACGTTGCTGAGCGCAAACTTCTTTAACTGGCGCGACGCCAAGTACAGCAATGATTTTTTTTTTTTTTCGTATCTTAGTTTTGTGCACCCACGAAAGGGCATTTTTCGGCGGTAATTAATGTTTGAGGGTGACTGTCTGGAAGAAATTCACAGCGAATATTCAAGTGCCTCTCCTGGGGCTACTATGCAATGCTGACGTCTTGCAAATGCATTAGCGGTGATTGTGCGCGCTCAGCTTCGGAAATTTCACAACAGACAACTTCGATTTTCGCTTTCATTGCGTTCCGTGCAAAGCAACTTTCATGTATCTCCATCAAAAGCAGCACTGCTTTGGACACACTTGTTTGCCGGTAAGCGCCAGTGGTTGAAGGGTCCTCTACTACCAGGGTTGAGGGTTAGAGTGCTACGAGTGGTATATCATTATGTAGCTCACGGCGCCCGTTATCAGCGATAAATACATAACGCAGCTGAGACGAAGGAAGTGCCTTGTCATAAATAAACTTGCTTTGTCCAGCAATGGCTTATAAGATTGATTGTTTGAGGTGACTTCAACCTGCAAAACAGAGCGCAGCGTCTATCCAAATCATGGAGTAAAGCAGTGAAGACTCAGGTGATAGCCAGTGGAATCCACCGCTTATCCAAGCAGGGTTGCCAGCATGCAGCTGGCAGCTGGGAGTGAGTTGGTCGACAACGCTCAGTCTCTTTCATCATTGCAGTGTACCAGTTTATGGACGCCTCGCTGTTTCTCATAATATATATTGCCTGCTCGAATACTGTTTTACCTTTACACCATACTCATGCCTCCTTTTCGACCGTTGGGGCTGTGGTGAGATAACAGAAAACAAATTGAGGAACTAAATGCAAACGACACCATAATTAAAGAATGCATGGTGTTATCCTCCTAGTTTTGCTGTCAATGATGAACAAAAAGAGGGAAAAAATGAACATATCATATCCCTAACTTCGTAACCATCCTTCTTCCACCACGTACCGAATGAGAGAACGTTGCAGCGTGTGGGGAGTGATTTTTGCGTTATCATTCTTGCAAAGCAGTTCACGAATGTGCATAATTACCGGGTATAAGCAACTCTATATACAGCCTGGGTTGCAAATGCCTCGCTTAACTGTGAGGTGTATCATCAGGCGAGATGCGAGAGCACATCGGGAAGCGGATTTACATATCCCAAGACCAATAATAGCAAATAGCTGAACCCTTCCCACGAGGCAGCGGAGCTGACAGTGAAACTTTGCGCGGCGCGAACGAAGTCCAGGCGGTTAATGATAATGAGGGCGCGCGTATTACGTTAGTAGAAAAGCAAGCACGCAATGAGATGAGGTGTTCGCTTGTAAGCACCACCAGTGCTCGATTATGAATTACAGGGACAACTTACTGGAACGTTCTCGTCCTCTGCTACTGAGGCTATACAGTACGGACCGCAGGACAGCGTGTCAAGCACACTGTTGTGTTTATTAAATACTTTTTTCAGTGTGATATATATAATGATAGAGTGGTATGTATTCTCTTGCTGCTCTCTGTCAGATCTGTTGAAAAGTAATTAAAAAGAATAGTAAGAATAGAAAGTTCTTTGGGAATTGTACGACTGCTTGGACATCCTCACAGCGACGGCGAGTGTCGAAAGGCTTTTGTGATCACGTTCTTTGTCCTGCGGGAAAGGTTGTGAGAAGGGATTGTGGGAAAGGTTGTCCTTGAAACAAGAATGCAAGAAAAAGAAAATAAATCAAGACAAACAAATGAGAAACCAAATTTCATGTGGCAAACGCACAAGACTATGGGTCAACCAACGGTCAGGACAGGTTGACAGGCGCTACGCAAAGTGCATGACTGATCTCCCAGCGATTTATTTTTCGAGCCAAAGGCACCACTAAGGAGGTGGTTCGTAAGAGCGGACGACAACTTTGCTGCGTTATACGTCCGACAAGAGACCCTTTTTCAAGAGCGTTGTGATATAATCGATCATGCCAAGTGTCAAGAACGTGAGATCTGTCTTTCTACAACAAGAAGTATTCCCCTATCGAACGACCTAAAAGAGCTGCAGCAGGTCAATAGATAAGGTGCTTTGAGGTGAGCATGGCGTTCGCGGTGCGGGCAACGAAAAGGTATTGCCGATTGTGTTTTCAATGGGAGGCTTCAATTCCAGCGGCGTAGAGCTATACCTGCTCCTGGTTCTCACACACATATATATATATATATATATGCATGCGTGTGCATGTGTGCGCGTGTGCATGTGCGCGTGTGTGTGTATGTGTGTGCGTGTGTGTGCTATTGACGCGCAAATGTTCAGCAACTATACAGGAACCGACCCTCTAGAAAGACGTCATAGCGCACAAAAATGCATACAGTCCGATCCCAATTGTTGAAAACCAGCTACTCAGTTTCACTCCACAATCTCCCGGAACAATTCGAATAAATGGATAAAAGCGACGTAGCATACTCGGAGTCTACGTTTTTTTCTGACGGGTCATGAGGAGACATCAAAACGAATCATTTTAGGGTTCAGGTCCGGCTGGGGAGCAGAAAGATTCGAAAGACGATTTGAAGCAGTTTAAACCAGTTAATACGTGCTCGGTCTGATTCGAGGCTCCTGGCACTCCAAAGACTGTCATATTGTATGAATTAGCAGACGTGTCGATTTGACTGCTTTGACCAAGTTAAAAACGTGAAAAAACGTCATGGATGTTGCTCACGAGCATGAACACTCCTTACGCGCTCCGTCCACCCTTGTGAACATGCTCATACACTTCTTGGAAGGACGCTCCTCAGGCAAGTGTAATGCTTCGGTCCTGCAGTTGCAGAAGTCACACAAGGCTAGATTGGCAGCCCGGAATAAAACGAGCTCAAAACGTGCATATATATCTGCGTTCAATGTGTGCACCGATCAATGCATGGCAGGGTAGACTGCAGCAGAGCATACCGAGTCGACCGCAGACGTTCCCCGTGAAGTTGTCTGGATGCGGATTTTACGAACTTATTTCCATGCATTGGAACGCAGATTACGAGGGGCATTAAGCGAAAGGATTAGTTGCAGCTATAGGATTAATAGTGCGAAGCTGACAAATCCCTCCTCCAGAGTCCGTTGTGGGCTGAACAGGGAAACCGTCACTTCGACTGCAAGCTCTGACCTCAAAATTTATGTCATTGACTTGCGGCCGCTTGCAAGGGGCTTTTACCCACAATACAGCTCCGGTCTAGGCAAGGGATTTGAAGAGCATCTAGCTAATTAAATTGAACGGCAGCGCTAAAGGGATGAAGGTTTGTCGTAACTCAGAGTCTCTTAAAAGATGCCATTAACCAAGAGCTTGATAATAACGCGCAATGAGGTGACCGACGAAACAGCAGTCTCCTACGGAAAACGGGCCATGCAACCGCTAGAATTTTTCGCGCGGCAGCCCATAGATACCAATTTTGTCAAAAATAGCTAAAAATTATACAAAATCAGTAATAAAATTAATACAAGTAAGCTCTAAAAGTAATCGTATATATATACTGCAAACAGCTAATTTTGATTTTTAGCTATTTTTGACAAACTTGGTATCTATGGACTTCCTTCTAGATGAGCATGTGACGATCTGGTCTGAGGAGGCGGTCTATGAGGTAGGCTTCTGCTGGGAGCTGATCGTTGTGCGCCGTAGCCTCGCGTACAGTTTCTTTACATTGTGATTTGACACTGAACTGTCAGTGAAGTGCTGTAAGTGTTTCCAAGTGGTTCTCTAGTCAGTAGCCAGTTACTAGTACACGTAGGGACTACCATTTTCATATTTTTTTTCATACATACAACATCATCTGGGACACACTGTTCTGCCCTCCATTGTCATCTCCCGTCCACTGTTTGCCCTCACTGACCCAACTTTGCCTTGTTTCATTTTCATGGCTACTTTCCTTCTGTAATCTGTCTCTCGCTCTTTTTACGTGTAAAATAAAGAATTCATTTATTGTCTGAGTCTCGTCTCGTCCCATCTAGTTCGTGGTGTCCGTCATCTTTTTCCCCCGACTCAGGGTACATGTCTCCAGGTAACAAGTTACGGTAGCTTACCTGCATTTCGTACCATTGCTCTGTATCGTCATCATCTAGTCAACGGCTGCCGTTCCAGCTTTTTCAAGCTTATAACTCGCGGCTGGAAGTTTCCATCAGTGATGTACAGTGTTTGCTCGAAACGACAGAATGATTATAAGTAAGGAGGTTGCCTGAAGATGCCGCCATCAGGTGCGACGCGAAAAAGCAAATCCGAGACACTATTAATAAGATATGAAGCTGACGACTGCATGCACTGCGAAGTCGCGTCGTGTACAAATGATCTCTGTGTACTAGTGCTGTGAGAAAAGGCAGCGCTGCTTTTTTTACGTTCTCAGGAAGCTCCTTGAAGGTCACTGCTTCTAGCCCTTAGCTATACGCGGCTTACCAGTAATGAAAACAGACAGGAAGCTCAGCAAACAGTCATATGAGCATGACATTTCTTGCAAGACTCTAAAGCTGAGTGAATAACTGTGAGAGAACGAGAACTTTAAGAACCACTTGGGCATTCAAAATCGAAGTTTCTCGATTGAGTCCAAGCTCATACTGGAACAGATATTATTTTTTCCCTTTTCCGGATTTATCCGTAAACTCCAAGATAATTACATAGTACAATTGATAAATTAGGAATCATATAGCAGAGTACGATCGCTTTGTAACTTCTTAACAAATAACAGGGCTTTGAACCAGTCCAGTATAGGGATTCTCACATGTCATGCTTTTCGGCGATACCACAGTTTGTTCACCATCTTAATATGGGTACGTTAAAATCGTAAGCAGGTGTTTAAATGCAGAGATATCATTGAAACTCACAACATTTTGGGAATATATATATATGTATATATTATATACTTCTATATATAGCATATATATATACTATATTCCTATATATTTATATATAAGAAGAAGAGGACAGCCTTAGCAGCTTTTTAACTTCGCAACGGCAGCAAGCTAAATACCAATCACGACATGAACATGTGCCTGAAGAGACATTGAAGGGGCCTATTAAAGATTGCACTGATGTTAGTCGAACAGCGCGTGCTAGTGTGATGTCGCCATATTCTCCAGTGTTTGGGACTCGATACGGAACAACCACTGAATCGTGCATGAAGCTATAATATAGTATGGCAACAATTCGATCTGATCGAAGCACAAAATGGTGGCTACCTTTTTTCCTTATCTATTTATTGACGTTGCTTGCCACCGAAATCTAGAGCGAGACTTCAAGAAGTGAGCTCCCTCTATAATTAATCACCAACTCAATATTCTTCAAGCAACAAAGGCATGTGCAAGAATTATTCTAGATGCATGCCAGAATTTGCTTTGAATAAGTTAGGAGACTGGATAGGCACCATCATGAAACTGAGCTTTGTCAGTGCTCCTGGAAGCAAGTATGATGTGTTTCTATACGATGACTCTCAGTCTTTTCCCACTGCATGCTCATAGACAATTCGACCCAACCTTCTTGTACCCAACATATCGTGAACCACGCGCTCTGCTCTCGATTTGCTTGTTCCTCTCGCCCAGCGCGAGCCCTTCCGATTGCGCACGCAAGCTATTCCTTGCACACGCCACGCCAACATGTAATCAAGCAAGAAACAGTGTACTTGAACAAAGAAGGAAGATATTATTGTCATTAAGGATTCTCCTTTGGTTTGCTTAAAAGAAATACGAGGCAGGGGTGAAACGTGCTGATCGCAACTTGCATGTTTCGTGGGTCGACCATAATAAAAGGCTGCGTGCTCATACGTATATGCTCGCTAGCGGAAGTAAGAAGAAACGAGCCTCAAGCTATTTATGCGAACCTTCTAGTTAGGTGAGCCTTTCTGTGAAAAATCCATTCCAGTGTTCGCTCTCACTTATAAGCAGCACCAGCTGGCGCCACTACTAAATGGCTCAATTTATAATTTAAAATTTACAAACACCACTTCCTCTCTTTTTTCCTCCACGCCCATTGATGCTCGCTGCACTCTGGAGATCTCGTTAGGCCCAGCTCGCTGCCCACTCCAGAATACCTGATGACAAAATGAATCCTCTCTCACGCCCCATAACGGGCCCAAAACGCGCTCCGAATGCATTACAAGGAGGGTGGAGTCCCAAGCAGGAGTAAATTATTCCTACATTCACTTTGAGTCCCCCCCACTCCCGGTTACTCCCCCTTGATTCTGTTCGTACAGCTCTCGCACAGTGACGAAGGGCAGCTTCGGCGCGATACCCAGTGCTGGATTGTTCAGATGAGGACTTTTTTTGTTCTGACAAAATGCTGATGCGTTAAGGAAAGCATTGATCATGTTCCGTTTCAAAATTATAGACACTCGGAAGGAAGCTAAAGCTGTATTACAGACTTCGTGTCTTGATCTAAAAGTTATCACTCCCACCCTAGAGTACAGTGCACCATTCTATGAACATGTATACACCCGCGTATGTTCCTTCCGACGTGTCAGTTCAGTGAGGACTATGCTCTTTTCTCAGATCCTCTGACCTCCGTGAGTTGTTGATGGCTCGTCACAATTAAGTTTGTCGTTGGTGAAACTGGCGAGGTAGTCTACTGATGAGGGAATGTCGAAAAAAGCTGGGCGGTTAAAGAAAAGGGCTATGAAATTTCTTCGAAGAATATATTGAACATGGCAACCGTTTTAAACTTACAATGTCGCGATATGTTGTAGTGCCTACACATTCTCTTCATCTCTACTCATTTGATAATAATAATTGGTGGGTCTAAGTCGCGAAACAATTGCGAGCATGAGCGACGCCATAGGGTAGGACTGCGGAAAATTTAGACCACCTGGGGACCTTTCGACGTGCGTCGGAAATCTCCCACACACATTTGATCATTCGTACCAGATTACACACACATACAACACCTACACAATAAGCAGGACTATCGGTTCGACATTTGTGTCGTAACGAGTAATAATGTAATAGATGTCGAAACCAACGTAATCTATGCCGATCTGAGAAGCACTAATGGACGTTGCAAGTTTTGCTCAGTTAGGCTTGAATAATACAGCCGCAATTTGAAGGGGGTAGTATCAAAACCCTGGTAACCAGCTTCGAGGTATATGCTATTGTTGATGGCAAAGCCAGACAATGATTTTGAAAGATATGTCAGAATTGTATCAGACACTGTACAAAAGGTTGAATAGATTGTACACTCAAAGAAAACGAAAGTACGCTTCAGTAGACCGACTTGCCAAGGCTTCCTATTTTATGGTGACTACGTAAACGAAACGTCGTAATTAGGAAGGGTGAAAGCGCAAGCTAGCTGGCGGTGAATTACGATGAAAGAAATAAACCGCGGAACATAGGTGAGATGGAGACGACGCAGACAAATTTTCTGTGACGGGAGAGATGAAACCCGGAGAGAGAGGTAAGAAAGAGATGACATAAACGAATTCTCAGAACTCTGAGAATTTGTCTGACAAAATTCGTCCGTGTCATCTCGTTCTTACCTGTATCTCGAGATCTATTTCTTTCATCATAATAATTATGTTGTAACGCGATTCTTTGCCAGATTCGCTTCTTCCGTTGTTAGGCTCGAGCTCTGGGACTCCGGGGTGTTCTTGGAAAACACTGTCAGCGACACTGTCACCGCAAAGCTGTTTTCTTTGGAGCCCAGGTATAGTCAACAATTTATCCTTAGAAAACATCACTATAGTGACGTTGGTTGACATGTTTGGCAGCGACCCACGGAACTATCAGTTCAGAGCCGGAGGATGAAGTTAACGATGACATATATAAAAAAAAAAAAAAAAGAATAGTCGAATCATATGCATGACTGGACGAGTGGTAGGACGTGTGGTCGTGAGGACTGAAGCCATCTCTATCTCTCTTCGTCTAAATCAGTATGCTACACAAATACAGAATGTGGACGATATGAAAACTCAGTACGGTTTTCGCAGATCCACGTCAAAGACGCACGTTTAAATCGAAGCGTGTTTCTCTTGCACCTGTTTCGTTTCTAGCATCTCACTTCTCTACTGGAGACAGAATAAGCAAAAAATAATAAGTTAGTCATAAATAAATAAGCAGGACTACAGCCACATATCCAGAAGAGAAACTAGAGCCGACTATTATGTCTCAAGTCCCACTGCTAAAACAGAGGGGTTTCGGTGCTTCCCGGGCCGATGCTGCATAAGACATGTGCACTACCTATACGCAATCATTACCGAAGCCTTCCTGCACGCTTGCCCTTTGTCGAACCCTGTTGAGCGGAAGCCTCGAATATCATGTTTGCGTTTCCTCGATAGAGTGTTTGTGTGATTTCAATTTTCGAGGCAAATACTGCCATCGAGTAATCCTCGACGCCTGGTTTTCATGCCTTGATTCCCTGTGCCCGGGGCAGCGAATGAATATTACCCCTTTTACGCATACAGATTTGATCCTTCGCTTACGCGTGATCGGTGGCCCCGTGCAAGCTTTATTTGTTTTTACCGACGTCTTAATTTATACGCACAAAAACCCACGGAGCGTGCCATGGGTGCATTGATCCGGCAGCACCACTCCGAGCGGAATTCTATGACTGCTCGCATGTTGTACGAGAAGGCTTAGTTTGGTTTTTAATTACGCGCGGTATTATTTATGTGTATGTGGGCCTCCCAGTAAGCAGTATGCGTCAAATTCATCCTCGGTCTTACAATAGGAAAATTTTAGAGAGACGTTTTTCGTGACACACTAAAGCAAATACAAAAAAAAACATATAATATAAATAACCATACCACAAACATACACAGTGCACATGAAAATATAGGGACATAAAAGTCGTATGAAGCAACCGACAAGGACGAGTAGATAAAATGAAGGAACCTGAGCGGGCTTAATTTTGAAAATGTTTGCACTCGCAAACTGCAACACACGGCAAACGATCGGCGATCCCGGTAAACGAGCATTTATGTTATTGTTAAAAGAAAAAAGAAGATAAATGTATATATATATATACATTTATCTGATGAGCAAGGACACTGACATCACCCGATATGACACTTCCGGAATCTTCCCGAAACTTGACCTTCTGACAGCCGCCCGGACCCGGATATGACGTCAACAATGACTGCTTTAAAAACGACTCCGACCAATATACCAGTTTAGTCCTGACGAAGACGGCGCTGTCATAGTAATGTAGACCTCTAAATAAACAATTAATGTTTTAACTCCCTATCCGGTCCGTCCACGTCTTATTCTTTCTTATATTATATATATGTACATATATACACGAGGTAGGATTCAAAAGTTCCCGGACTGAGTCTATAACGTAAAACATATTATGAATTAAATTGCAGAAACATATCCTCCTTCCAAATAAGACCCTTGCGCAACAACACAGTTTTGCCATCGCCTGTAAAGGTCATTGAAGCATATCTGGAATCCATTTTTAGCCATGCCCTTTAATACAGCCTGCGATGCACATTTAACTTCACGTGAAGATTGAAATCGACGACCCTGCAAGCGTCTTGCCAGTTCAGGAAGTAGGCTGAAATCGCAGGGTGCGAGATCAGGTGAGTAAGGAGGATGAGGCAAAACAGTTGTTTTCGTTTTCGCCAGAAAGTCAGTGACGAGTAGGGATCGGTGAGCAGGAGCGTTGTCATGCAAAAGCACCCATGACTGCTCAGAGAGAGAGACAGAGAGAGAGAGAGAGAGAGAGTGTGTTGTAAGGAAGCGGGCGCGGTCTGTCTGCCTAAAAGGCGACATGTTGCACCCGTT
>JARGYV010097239.1:0-11893 GCA_029532675.1 Ornithodoros moubata
TTACAGACTTCTTTTGTGGGAAATGGGTCTAATAAAGGATGCCAGTTGTTCCAGTGTTTTAGCGTGCTAGCATGGCTCACGACGGATGATACGAATATCGGATGATACGAACATTTTATCCGCCCCCGTGAAATTCGTATCATCGAGAATCTACTGTATTAACATTTACGCGTGAAGCAGATTAAAAGAAAAAAGCAGTGACCTACATTGGGAGTACCAGCCGTTCCACCCACGTCGATGATTTCCGAGATCCCCTTGCCTTTAGATGGCGAATCCACTTTCGCCGTTTCCAAAAGGATTGTGGGACTGGATGCAGGGACGGGCATTTCAATTGCCTGCTTCACGGTAAACGAAAGGTGAACTGTTAGAAAGCGTTCAAATCTGCCCGCATGTTCTGTCCAGTGCTCACTTTGTCCGGAGCGAGGACCTCGTACTGGTGCCGTAACGTCTGCAGCTCGTACTCGCACGTGGCGAGTGCCATTTTGAGCTCGTAAAGCAGTACCATGTCGTTGCGTAGCTCATTGAAATGCTGGCACACTTCATCTGTCGGTGTTGGATTAAGCTCTAAAAGAAATGATGCGCATTAACAACTGCGTACGGGTTACAAAGGATGTACTTTCAGCTTACCAACACCCAATTCTTGCAGCAACTGCTCAATGGCTTTGGTTTTCTTTTGACCTACAGATGCTGGAAGCTTCATCTGCAAATAAAAAATCCTACAAAGCTGCTGCAAGACTGTTCAGATTATGTACAAGCACAAAATTAGGTAAGTTATGTGCCAGATGATCTAGATTGCTCCAGAGGAAAGTAAGAAAGGTTCCTCACCCTATGACTCCTGAGTGATACGCCACAGGTTTTGAAATCTGGGAACCTGATACCTGCTGATTCTATGGTCTGCAAAAAGCAATAAAAGCAGAAATTTTATGCCATGAACAATAACATAAAATTCCACAAGATTACACACTAACAGCTGGTATAATGCTGAGTACAAGCATCAAACATTTACATAAGTCCTACAGATGAAATGGTAATACGGTAATAGTTTAAATCAGCAAAAAGAATATGCCAAAGTAAAAAAAAATATCCTGTCTATCACAAAAAAGAAAAGGAAATTAATGTTTTTTGTGGATGGAATATCTCTCAGCAAATCTACTCACTGTAGCATCCGTCTTGCTATTCTTCTGTAAGTTGACCTTCTTCTTGGGACCCTTCCGCTCAACCCTGCGTGCCTCCGCACTGTTATCTGCAGCTGTGATGAGTTTCTGCAGGTCCTGCGTTTTCTTCTCGCGTTCCTTCTTCCGCAGCTCTATCTTACGGAGCTCGTTGAGGAGCATTTGCTCTTCTTCTACCTGCTCTGTCGTACGGTTGTAAAGCTTGTTGAGTTGCTCTTTGCGACGTCTTTCGTGGTCTGCATCAAAGCCCCGCGTCTTTGGCTCCTGGCCGGGAGGTGCCCTGGCTCGAGCCAAGGCATTGCAGATGTTGTAATAGCGCTCTTTGAGGTCTTCCACTGAACGTCTTGCAAAGCGTGTTGTGTCCCACCTGTTGCAAAGTACTCCAACATTAATGACCTTGCCGCAGGAAGGAAGTTGCAAAAAATTGTTACCAAAAAGACACCTACCGGTCTCGTACAATGAGGAAGCGAAGGTCGAAGCGACGGCACATTTCTAGTAAGTAGTCGGTCTCAGCTCTCGTCCAGCTGTTACTTGTCAGGTGCTGCTGGTATTCCGCTCCCGTGTAAGTCGGAACATGCACTTGCTACGGAAAAAATATAGTGTCTTTGAGAAAAACCCTGACATACAGAGATTCAGTTTCTGCAGCGAGTCCGAATGTGGGAGGCGAAATATGTTATAAAACCTTGCTTACACTGTACGAATACAATGAGAGCACTACAGAAAATTACTCACAGCTATGAAGAACACCACATTTTGAGGTTGTACTCGAACAGAATTTTACCTTATTGAAGTTCGCAAATGGATATTCTTTTCCTTCGTCTGCCACTCGTCTCCAGTGGTGGAGCATGACACCATCCTGTAAGAGGAGACTTTTGTGTACACTCTCATGACAGTCTATCGACTTCTACCTTGCGTGCTGGGTTCGCAAATGGTATCCATCGCCAAGGCCGAACCTTCTTGATTCCCAATTTTGCCTTGTTCTGCTTGTAACCTTGTGAGGTATCAGTAGGCAGCAGAGGAGGATTATCCCTGTTATTAGGTAAAGGTTCAAATTAATTCTAGGGCTCAAAATTGAGTGACAAAATGTTATGTTACCTTGCATCAGAGCAAAGCAGAGCATATAGCTCCCGATGCATGCCCTCTGGACGTTTGAATGTTGCTTCAATTAGTTTTCGCTTCTGCATCATTTTGTTCTGAAAAAGGAACAGGAGAGCGTTTATTTAACCTCAGTGTGGTGAGGAACTTTGACAGCGAAACTAAAGTTACAGCGAAGCTTTATTCCGTTTCATTATGTCCGAGACTCCTCCACCGAATTGTAGGGTCTCATTCTTTATGCAAGTGATCAGAGTATTGTTGGGAAGCATACAGAGTACAAAATTTACCCTTCTAGCATCAGTCCCCATGATGGTTTCTTTGCTGATTTCAGGCGTGCTCGGACGATCAACGTCCAAGATATCCAGAACGTCACTCATTCTTCCTGAAAGTGACAAAGGTAAAAATTATGCAAAGTATTTAGATCTGATAAGATGAGAATAAAAAATATAATAAATAGATGCTTTACATCGCGAGGCGACTACGAAAGCTGTAATGTCAACTACAGAAACATATGTAGCAGACCCGCAAAGAACGTTCCTTCGACACGTTTCTTTGATACTTACTAGTGTTTTTAGTGCACGCGGCTGTATAAATTACGCAAAAACATCTATGCAAATCACTGCAGCACTGTGATGCTTCCACTACATTTCATTCACAGAAGCAGCCATTTGTTTAGCGTCAGATACGCAACTATGCCTAAACAACGTGGACTAACAATAAATCAGCTCGCACAGATCCACTCTAGATCAAATATTAAGAGCTCTGAGACGATTATTGATGCTTTAATTTTTAGTTTATTTCATATTCAAGGTTTCTACATCCTCGTTTAATGTCGTGGGGCGAGTGCATTTTAGATACGGCACTGCGGAAGAGAATCGAAACTGAAACAAAACGGAATCGGACTTGAAACCGAAACTCATCTGCTCCTGGTGGTTGTGCGGCGCTTTCGCATGCGTGATATGTACCGCATAATTACGGTGGAGGGGAAGCGTATCTTTTTTTTTTTTTTTTTTTATGGAATATATTCTTTTATATCGAACAGTGTAAAAGAAACAAAGAAAACAGAATAATAATAATAATAATAGCAGTCGACTAATGAAGTGAAGGAATGCTAGAAGCAAAACGAAAACCTGATGTGTAATTATATAATATCTCTTTGGGAACAGTTATAATGTGCACAATTTTTACGCGGAAAATAAAACAATACAACGAAAATTAAGGAAACGTTCAGGTAGAAAAAGCGAGAATCGTCGAGAGCCCGAAGCCAGGCTTTTGCATACAGCAACGAAATGACAGTGGCAAGAATTTTGAGGGCGCAAACTTGTTTGGACGACCCAAGCGAATATACGCCGCAGTGTAAATAAGCGGCGTTTCTTGCCTCCATCTGGAGCCATGCAAAGGTCGTCGTGTCTTCCTGCGCTTAGGACCGGTCTTCCACTTCATTAGGTGAAGCGAATTGCGACCAGTGCGCCATGCGGCCTTGTGCCTGGCTGGCCACAGCCGTCTTTCACTTATTGCTGGGCTACGCTATCGCCGGTACGTGCTTTTCTTTGCTCTTTTTACTTGACAGCCCGATCCTTTATGCTGATGGAGGATGTATATCATTGGACATGGCGACTTCTCTATTTCGATGGCCTTGACTTCTTGGGTTATGGGGAAAAGCGAGAAGCGGTATTCACGGTTGGTACTCCGGAGGGGTAATGGTGGGATGAGATCTCCGTGCGTGACATGCCAGCATCTTGGATGAAGATTTTTTTTTCTCTCTCTCGTTTTTATCATTATACCGGGTATCGCCGAAAATATCCTGGCTGGATTTTTTGGAAATGCCGGCATATGGTGAGTAACTTATTTTCTTTTGGTAGACATCAATGGAACACGAGTCAAAATACCTACAATGTCTTTCATTTGCCTAGGCTCATTAATTATAGAGATGCATTCGTTTAGAATTTAAATCTGTACCATTGCATGATAACCTTTCACGGCCATCCCCAATCGAATAATAAAAAAAAAAAGAATTCGTAAATAGAAGAGAGAGAGAGAGAGAGAGAGAGAGTTGGTTTCGGTTTGAATTTTCCTCGCATGGGTTACTGAGAATGTCGAGCTCTTTTACTCCTTGATCGGACTGTGAATTTTGTGTCCATCTGCTTCATTTAACGACGGAAATATTGAAGGGTAAGGAGCATTTGGAAATAACTGGTATGGCACATGCTTTCATATCCTGTCACGCCCACCCGAGATCAGCTGGGAGTGCTAGTCTGAATCAGAAGGGGAAAAGACAAGAACGAAAAAGTCTTTCCCGTTGTTTTTTATCTGGCAACACGCCTTTCTTTGAATCAAGCTGATCAACACAAAATTCATAAGGAGAGGACCGGCTTTTGTTGAGAACGCCGCGAGAGAAAAATGTAAACCGAAACCAGTTAATTAAGAAATAATTAAGGTCGATAAATTTTTTTCCTCAAGCGTCATTCTCTCGCGATTCCTAATCGTGGATTTGTTTTTTCGTCATGCAGATTCTAAAAGTTAAAGATGCCTATTTAAATAATTAATTACTACTTAACCATATGCAAATGAGAAAGATAACGTGCGACCAGTCACCCATAGATGTAAGCCTACCGAAAAGAAATTAATCTGCTGTAGCAGCAGCCGTTTCCAAATTACTTGGGGAGTTTCGACTGGTTTCGGCGGCTACCCGATTATGCAGCGTGGTGTGCTTTTACACAAAACTTCAGAGAACGCAATTACACTGATAGCCCTAACTATCACCGGTAAGTGCTGGTAAGTACCAGCTTCACCAGTAACCCAGAAAGCTGACCATACAGATGTTGATACTAAGACACCTATACATTTTTACGTGATTGCGTACGTGTCTTGTACAGCATCATGCCTGGCAGTCGCAGAAGCCGCCCGCTTCTCCATGGTCAGGGTGTCCGAGACGACGGATACCAACTCGATCCGCTTTCTGGTGTTCGGGGACTGGGGCGGACTCCCCTTCTATCCCTACACCACAAGGATACAGAGGAGCCTGGCGAAAACCATGGCTTCAATCGCCGAAGCCAAGAAAATTGATTTCATTTTGTCCCTCGGAGACAACTTTTACTTCAAAGGCGTCCGCAGTGTTGATGATAGGCGTTTCAAAGTGAGCAGTGTTTCTACATTTTAGCTTTCTGTCCTGTAGAGGGCAACATTGTGATGATAGCTTCTTGAGCATGGTGTTTTGCTGTTCAGAGCTGACGTACCACATTAGAGATCTTTTTGTGCAGCGAACTTTTGAAGACGTTTATACAGCTCCATCTTTACACGTGCCATGGCTGGTTTTAGCCGGGAATCACGACCATGATGGAAATGTCTCGGCGCAGATAGCTTACACCAGGAGGTCCTCTCGATGGCAAGTTCTTCTATTGTATTGCAGCGTTGGTGTGCAAGCGTTTACAGGAATCCTTTCCTTACAGTCAAAGATTTACAAAATATTACTTTCTAGAACACGGTTACATGTGAATTGCATGAACTACAAGTCTAGTTATTGACTAGTGGCCATCACTCATTGGCCACTTTTGTGCATTTCTCAGGTATTTTCCGCATTACTACTACAAGAAGACATACAGGATTCCCGGTACCAACGACACTCTGGACATCTTGATGCTCGACACTATCCTCTTGTGCGGAAATACAGACCCAAACGACGAAGAGTCTCAGCCTTTGCCACAGAGCCGAAACGAAGCCATGTACAATCGGCAATTCCGATGGCTCAACAAGGAATTGAGCGCATCAAGGTAATGAAATGTGCTTAGTGTCATGTGCGAACAAGCTATAATATGAAATCTCACTTGTGATCCAACAGAGCAAAGTATATCCTCGTGGCTGGCCATTATCCAATCTACTCTGCATGCTCCCATGGAACTACAAAGTGTCTGGTCAGTGATCTGGTGCCAATACTGGAGAAGTATCGTGTGAACGCATATTTGGCTGGACATGATCATGACCTACAGGTATTTCTTTATGTCAGGCCTTGCTTCTTCAACATTTTCCAGCAAATTAAGATACAGGTGTTTGAGAATGTTGGATACTAGAACTATGACATCAGGAACAAAAAGGGGAACGTTCTGATTGGGCAGTGGGTCATCGATTTTGCAAAATATTCGGCCTCCAGAGCAGAGCACAAGCAGGATTCTCTTGTCATTTTTTCACTCACGAGACGTTTGGGCTGGGCTCAAAAAAAGTTTTTTTATCATGTGCGCTTCAATATATCTTTGCTGTATATTAGCTTTGTCATCTGCCAGTTTCCAAATCTAGTCTGTTCACACGGATTGAGAATAAACAGTTTATGCAGTGCAGTGACTTGCGGTGCAAAATGTAAAGCTGAAGGCAAGAGGAAACACTAAAAGGGGTGTACATTTGCTCCTACAGTTTCCTACAAATATTTGCCTTTTGTAGCACATACGGCCTGAGAAGGAGGACTGGACAGTGGAGTATTTCATCAGTGGCTGTACAAACTTCATCAACCCATCTCTGATCCATCGCCGGTCACTCCCTCGAAACTCACTCAAGTTTGCCTGGGCGTCTGTGTTCAGCCACGGTGGCCTTGCCTACATGGAAGCTCATCCGGACAAACTGTCGATCACATTTTATGACTCGACAGCAAAAATATTGCACGAGAACCACATGAAACCCCGTTGGTAGTTTCACTGCTAAAATATAAATTACAAATGCATGGGCCTGGGAGAATGGAGAAAACAAAAACAACGTTCAACATCATCTTATGAACATCTTTAGTCAATACGTAGGCATGACACCCGAACCATACAGTAACCTGTGTGGCAGGATTGGTTAATGCTTAGCCAAAGAAAAAGGGACACCACTAAGGATTACTTAAAATCTGAATAGCAATCCCGAAATTAGTGCCTCAGAACATGCCGACATCATCTTATCAAAAGTGCACAGTAGGAATTTCCTCAGCATAGCCCAAAAATGATTTTCTGACAAGACAGAGTGACTTTCGAAATGCCTGAGCATCCCTGATGTACATGACCAGTGTTTGCACCTTTAAACTGTGTCGTCAGAATCGCAAATAAAGCACACGTTTCCCAATCTGACACTCAAAACAGCACCCTTGATTTGAACTTTTCTTTACTAAAGATCGGAATATAATCCTGTTACAGTATGTCTTAATAACATTTCTTATCTCTGACACAGGCCTTGCAGTCAGGCTGTTCTTTAGGCATGTTTTAGCATTATGTCGGTTGTCTCTGCAGGTCTCTGCAGGTCTCTGCTTGCAAACCTCTGTATGAAGTGCGAGCATCTAGTGTGCTGATCAGGAACGTTCCTTGGAATGTTGGAATTCTTGGCCGCATTTCTACCTCCCAATTGTTCAGCTGCCAACACGAAGAGCAGAGCAGTGTCTTTCATAGTTTGAATAAGAGGAAACCATTATTTGTTCCCATCGTTCAAGCTGTGAAATTTTAGCTTGAATCGTATACTCCGTCTGACGATGCAGATTTTTTAGGTATTTTCTCTTGAGTGTCTTGTTCTTTCCTTTTTCTTTTAACTTTACCTGGTACGAAATTAAATGGCGCCAGATGAGAGAGAAAGAAGAAGAAAAAAAAAAAGATCTAGGTCTGAATGTATTAACGAGGCTGTCCCATGCCGCCCATTCTCAGGCGCTATCCCACTACTGCAGGACGCGGGAACTTTTGCCTGCTGCGTTTCCGCCCTGGGCCGGTTCGCTCCTCCTTAGGCGACCTGGAACCCCCGAGCTCCCTCTGGGGTCCCATATCGACGCCCAGCTTAGCGCGGACGCCCGATCAACATAGGTCGACATGGATCAGAACTCCACGTTTCAACCCATCCTCTAGACCAAGCCTCCAGTGGCTGGATTACAGAGGCACGCCACAACCTCCGGCGAGAATTCTGCATTCTAGAAAAGATATTTAACCTTAATACATAATTATAATATCTTTTTTACGTGAAAAGGGAGTTTGTGAATTCCGCCTGTTCTACAACTTATTAACTATGCGATTCACGGTACAACAAGAATCATAAAAGTGACACCAAATCGGCAGAATAAGCAAGTCACGTGGACGGATAACGTTATGATTGAATTTTCTGACGACAGATGGCAGTACAGCGCCTGAGCGCGCCTCCTCTCTGGTGTCTCATTTGCGGTTTTGACTTTGACTTTGATTTGGCTAAAGGGCTAGTTGCTCGCTTGAACCGTAGTAATGCAGACGACAGTGAGGCGGGAATTTCTACATTTGTTGCCCCGTTCACTTGATGGTTTTGGAACTGGACTCTCCGCGCAAAACAAAAGGACGCGGATCTGAACCTTTCGCTTTGTTTAGAGTGGCATAGAGGCACGAAGGACGAAAATGCGTGCGAGAAGCTTGCGGAATGGCTGGAAACGGCTCAATCTTCGTGCACTCTGAGTGAGGTAAGCCTTTGCAAAAAACTCTTGACAGTAATCCTGTAATACCTTTGGAAAAAATTGCACTAAAGTCTGTGATGCGTTGTAGAACTTATTTCCTACTAACATGGTGGCTGGAATGAGGAAGTAATGACAAGATAATGATGTAAGCATTTACGGGAACCCAGTCCTTGGCAAATCAGATTTGTATGTATGTCTTTGGTCTATATCGAAATGCCTACGAACTTGCTTTGAAAAAGTTCTATATCGCAAAATGTTCATTGACATACTGTACCTCTATGGCTGCACAGGAGAAACTTGTCGCCATCTTCCCAATCCCAACCAGATTAGGCTTAAGGTACCGGTCAGCGGTTTGATTGCGTGTATTTTCGGAATATGGACGTATGGATAACAAGACTTCCTCCTTTCGTCAATCTGAATTCCGTGGAGGCCCTGTGGTTATGGGACCTAGTCTACATAGTGCGTTTCCTAAATTGGAATGGGCTGTGTTCCTTATTCTGTGTTCGCGCCGTCAGCATCACTCTGTGTGTGCCTGTGTGTGTGAGAGATTGTAACTTATACGTCACAGGGGTTGTATTGCCGGTGTCCCCAATTAGTACCCCTGCATTGTAGAAAGAGAACTTGGCCACACAACACGCGATCACCATCCGGAATGTCTTTCACAGCAATACGGTGGCCTGATGATTATGCGGTTATGCGAAGTCACAAAATGGCGTACACGTACGTACAGTTTTTCACGAATTGTACCAGTGAATGATGTCATACAGAGTTGTGATTGGTTCTTGCTACGTCATATGCGGTGAACTTCTCCTTTTGGACGGAATCCCCCGTGCTTTTAGTGGTGGAGGTAACATACACCTCCCCATTGCCCCAAATGCACGCATGAAATCATGTTCTATTGTCTGCAATATTCATTGCCCTCTCTTGCTCGCTCGTGGAATACGGGGTCATACCAAGCTGTACAGTCGAGATCGAGAAAGAAAAAGAAGACGTTCTTGCAGCAGGCTGCTCAAAGGCAACAAGTCGCGGTAGCCTAAGTGGAATCCATGTTTTTCTTCTTTTTTTTTCCCCCTCCCGAGCTGTTTTAAGTGTGCGACTGAGAACAGTCGTAGGCATGCTTGATGTCTTTTGAGGTCATTGGTGGAGGACGCACACACAGTTGTTTTGCACGAGAGAGTTCCTCGCATGACACTTTGCCTCTCTGAGGACTTCACACTGTGGTAGTTCCTCACAGCTTTTCGTCTTTGTAAGGGTCTTTCTGCAGCCACCATCTCGAGGCTGACTGGCATGACACGACTTTTCGGCTGCAAGGCAGCCACTTACCGTCTGAGTGCCGACCGCCAAACCGCGAAGGGGAAGGTCTGTGCCACATGACATAGTTGTGGAATCGTCGAGCTGCTGAACGAGGTCTCCCGGTTCTTGATTGGAGAACATTGCCGATAACTTCAGATATGGCGGAGGTTTGTCGGTTTTCTCCGTTGACTGCTGAGGCGCGAGATTTTTTGAGCTACTAGATAGCATAGTATGCAAAGTAAAGTATGGCGCAGAAAAGTCGCCTTCTTGCTTGGGAACGTCACACGAACGGTCAGCACTTGGCGCGCCAGACGTAGCGTTCTCCGGTTCATTCGCATCGGGATACGTGGATGGCGTTGTCATGTATGGGAGGGGTATCATGACTTCTTTGTCGCTGGCTATTTTGTCAGCCATGCTCTGTTGCATACTGACGAATGCGGCAAAAATCTTAGAGTAAGGCTGCCTCGCAGGATCCGCTGAGTACCCTTCTGCGACTTTAGGAACGTTCTGTGGCATCGAGTGACTTTCAAGTCCATTGGCCAGCATGACGGACAACTGTGAATAAGGAGGCGAAGTGATGTGGGATGAATATCCTGCTGTAGATCCGGTCCTGTCGATCGAAGCGTCTGCTCCCGTCCTACTCCATTCGGAGTAGGACGGGAGCATGGTGGGTAAGCACTGGGCTTCTCTCGTTGCTACGTCACCGAGGTCTTGAAGAGGAAGCGTCATGTCGGAGACTTTAGCGTAGCCGCTGCAGTGCGCCTGGTCTGTTAATTGACTGCAAGTGGCCCGTTGTGGCGAACCCTCGCCGTGCGCTGTCGTTTCTTCTTCATCCATGTGGGTTGATATGTGTAATGAGTCATCACTCGCCAAGAGTGGGACATCGGAAGATTGGCAGGTAGAAGTTGAATCAGACGGCGTCTGCAGAAAGAAAAACTTGTAAGACTACAGCTGTTACGCATGAGGTAGGACAGGGTTACCCGCTCAACTATGCGTTCCGGAAAATAATTCGATCGTATGCTTTCTGAGCGGCGTAGGGGTTTCTGAAACATAGGAAGCAGGTGAAAGAGACGAGTCTAGGCCAGCAGATAGCGTTTTCCATTGAAAAAGAAAAGAAAAGCCACCCTCACCTGGGGAAAGTCTGCAGGGATAAGCACCTCTACTGTGGTAGCCTTGAGCGTTATAAATTGCGCGGAAAGCCTGTTGGAAGGTACACAATTAGGGCTGCACTCAGAGGCGCGCTTTGCAGACACAGCCGTGTCCGAAGCAGGGGACTGTGATACGATACCTTCGGCACCATACAAAGATAACGCATCCGATGACTGCAAAAATTAAAAAGCTGATGCCCAGCACGATAGCAATAAATAGCAGGGCTGGAAAGAAATCATGCTAAGGCTCATGCTAATCAAACTAACACACTACCGAGAAAAGGCGTACCTTTCGAACCCGTCCTGAACTCTAGTTGTTCGTGCACAACCACCCTCCCGTCTTCCAGGACACTGCTGATGGCTACTACGTAACTAGTCTGTGAACTGAGTTCACTGATAGTGACCTCCCTCTCGACTTCCAGAGTTACAGTCTTGTAGGAATCTGGATCTGGGAACAGTTCGTATATAAGAGGTGTGGTTCTCATCTCCAACCAGCTTACCGTCACATGCAGCCCAGTACTGAAGCTGTCGCATCGAGACCATTCCATTGCACTTGGAGAGGAAAGCTAAGCGAATGCTGTTGTCTGTCATTTGAGTGGCGAGCACTTGGTCTGTCCCCCTTATCAACTCGTCATATTCTGTCGAAAACACAGACACATATAAATGCACACTGTACACTCTAAAAACAGAACTTCACCGCATAACACGGCGGTGACCAATCGCCGTTCCGAATGATATCTTTTCCTGACCCTATTTGCCGGAAACGG
>JARGYV010097254.1:0-11223 GCA_029532675.1 Ornithodoros moubata
GAGACAGGCGGCGAGATAATCGGCGAACGCTTTATTCAGCTACTTAGCTGGACAATGCAAGTGCGCGATAGCTTTCGCAACACTGAACTAAAACTACCCTAGGCTCCGAGAGCAGCGTTTTTAAAGGATCGTCGAAGATTCTAGAGTGGCCGCGATGTCTCGTAGGAAAGGGCACAGCAAACGCTTCTCCAGCGGCGCTTCCGGGAAAGGAGGAAGGCTGCGACCTTGATCGGACGCTCTCGGCCGAGCGAGAAAGTTCCATGATGTTCGACGTCGGCTTCCTGAGTGTGCTTCGTGGCAATAACACACTTCTGTTTTGGATAGTAAGAGCCGCATCCGGTCGCCATGTTGGTTGACAGTAAATGACACATTATAGTACGAAACGTCATTTTCTACACGTACTCTTATACAGTCACACAGCCAACGTCTTGTGTTCACCATCGAACTAATGTTCTGGCATGCTGTCCTTATCTTTTGCTTGTTTTGATATGTAGAATTAACCCAATCTTAATGTTCTGCACCGAACGCGGGTATAGGTATAGGTTGCACCTGCTTTTTAAGTCATGTCAAACATTCTAGGGAAAGGAGCATTCAGCGATATGTGTCCACTTCTATCCAAGGTGGTACATTGCAGGCAGGGGAAAAGTGAGAAATTGAATGCGAGGTATCCATAGCGAAAAAAGCTTGTGGCACAGAGCTCTCTGTCTCCGTTTCTCGTCTCCTTTAGCGCTGCCGAAGCTCAGGCTTCGTTTCACTATGGATTGTATCCACCAACTCGCCTAGGCCTATGCAATTTTATTCGTAAATGCGAGGTATGTACAGCATCCAAACATCTCTGCCTTACCTGTACCGCATGCCTTAATCGGCCGTACAATCACAAGATTTTGTTAGATTTTAGTTAGTTTTACAGGAAGGAAAATAAAATAAAAGATGATGATGATGATGATGTGGGGTGTTTCACCACACCTTGTGCGTCAGAAATTCAAATTATCCTGTTAAATGTTGCATTTCCTCGTGTTTCTTGGTAGTATAGGCTAGAACCATTGATTAATTTAAAATGATTATTTTAAGAATATTTCAAGAAATTAAAGGGACAGTCGCAGTGTCTCCGGTCGATTTCGACACTAAAGCGATTTCCGTCTTTTTATGTTTTTTTCTTCTTCTCACTGATAAGCACGGCGAAACTCGGACGGCGATTTTCACAGTAGTTTTTGTGGCGATGCTGATGATGTTTATTGCTTTTCGGCGTGAAAGCAAATCGGCCATTCTGCGCCAAATGTAAAATATCATGAAATACGCAGTCAAAGCACACGCCAGATTTTGAGAATGTGAGAGAGGAAGTCTTTCTCTGGAAAATTTAGAAACTGTCCTGAAAATGTCATCAACATCAACGGAGCACCAATTGGAGCACGCCTACGGTGAGACTGAGCCTGTCTGCTTGAAGGGTGTAGGGAACACGCGGAGCATCCCAGCATGTCTGACACGAAAATCGGAGTTGATTCTTGAACTCGCCCAGTGATTTTTCTGGCAACAGCATTTACTAATTAATTGTGACGACGACCTATATACAACAGACTTACAGCCGCTAAAACCTCAGGTCAATAGGCCTTTCGCTTTTCCACACAGCCCCAAATACGGTGGGCGAGTTCATGTGCGTTAACAACAACAACAAGAACAACAGTGTTAAGTGGTGAAGACTATTTTCCGATACCGAAACTGACGAGGTGATGACGTCACAACGGAGAACAACATAGCGGACGACCGGGTTCAATAGGAGTGCCCTCAAACGCAGCGTCTCGACGATGACGCTAGATTCGGTGCAGAACGCTGCTAGACGCCGCAAAAACCGAAACGATGAGGTGAGGCTGAGTGCTTCCGCACGCGCATTCCCCTTTCACTCCCTTCGGAGTTTGATCACGTCCCTCCACTGTCCTTTCAACAGGCAGCGCTGTCTGTCGTCATCTAGCACATGTTGCCTGGTTCATTTTGAGGCGCCGTTTAGCAAGTAGACAAATTGAAATTCGATATCTTTATAAATAGAGAGGTTTGGAAAGATCGATTTTGCACCCAACATGTTGAAAACGTGAACTTTTGATACCTGTTATGTAATTTTGATTCTAATGAACTGTCGCAACCTCTTTAATTTGTTTAATATGAGCTGACGAACCACTTTTTTCTTAATCGGTACAAACCAGGAAGAAATCAATATTCGTGAGGATTTTCTGAGATGCCTTACTACAAAAATGAAAAGGAAAAAAAAAAAGAAAAAAAAATCATGACCATATCTCAAGTACAGCATAGATAGGTTTAGTAGTTTAGTAGTTTTTAGGAGGCTCTTCTATATGGTAGTTGTGGTAGGAGGAACGTTAGGGCTGGTCATATAGCAAAAAATAAATAAATAAATAAATAAAATAACAGGTTGCCCATGGGACTATGATTTCAGGTGCTCGAATGCGAGCAAGGACAGTGGGGAATATGTTGTTGACGTGGATGTATTGATGATGAGGAAAGGAATATCAGCCAGAGAATTGGCAGCTTGCTCTCACTGATGAGGTAGAACAGACGTGCGGAAGTGCCAATGAATGTCATGGAGGCAAGAACTTGGTAGGGTGGCTGGGTAGTTACAGGGTGTACGAAAGTCCTGTCGCAGAAGACAGGGATTACTGACTGAAGCAAACTTCAGCTTCAGTCAACTGGCCAAAGAAACGCCGCAGACTGTAACCAAGGAGAAACCAACCTAAGTGAGTCTAAATTAAAGAACTAATGACAATTTTTTTTATGATGACTATTTGGCATTCGCGCCGTTCTAGTTACAGTGTGAACTGTGTGCGTGAACTATACCTGTATATGCGTGCACATAATTATTATCTTGGCATGCACAACTAAGTTTAGCGTGCAATCATTCCGTGGGGCATGGTAGCAGATCTCAACTACAGACACACTTCACTGCTACTTCTACTAATAAAGTCGTGCTGACTGTATCTTTTTGATCAGGAGCACATACCTTAATAAACCAAAGCATAACGGTAGCGGTTGGCGTACGTCACAGTACGAATCCTAAGCATCCTACGACTAGAAGCTGTCAAATGTTGAAAAACAAAACGGCTGACTTTCCATTGATGCATGTTATTGGCTTGTGCATTCCTTATCCGGCCAGTCGTTCAACAAACACACCTGAAAAAGCGAAGAAAGTAAACTGGAAACAAAGAAAGTTCATTTCCTTGAGGACATCTTCGTTCTTATTTCCATTGTATTATGTTTTCTTTAATGCTTCCATTTTCGATACCATACCATTTTGATATTTTCAACCTTGTCCTGTTGCCCGTTTCTGTCTCGCCCATGTCAGAATATCCTACAAGCTGATTCCTTACTTTTTCTTGTTCTTAGGGCGCAGCCTGTAGTTTTTGTGTTCTTTGGAGTTACGAACGAAATCAAGCGTACTCGTGTCCTCTTACAGGCAGGGCTTGAGCACGAACGAGCCTGTTACGAAAATAAGAAAAAATATTTATCCGTATCCCACGCAATTTCACCGCTAACTCTACGCAGCACGTAGATGCAACACATTTCTAACTTCCCCGGCAATCTCACGTACGAAGAGTGTCCCTGCTGGTGCACTGTCCACAGAGTTTCATGACTCTACGCTAGAAAAACCCGTCGCCACCACAAGCGCCGAGTGCCCACATGGTCGACATGAGTTGGAGCGTGAGAGCGCGTACACGCCTCAACAAACTCAGCAGGGCGAAAGGTCAAATCTAACTCAGCCGTTCCAGCAGAGCGTCAGGCTCCAATCGAATTCCTTCCTGCATCTCTCCACGGATCCCAAAGGTCGGTAAATAAGTGCTCTTTCCGACCCGTATTGATTACGCCAAACAAAGGACTCTTCCTCCAAGCTGGCAGACGTCGATTCTTTTTTAACGGTTTCTTACACATTATTTTTTCTTCTATCTTACTCTGAAGGAGTGCTATCTGAAGAAGGCGTCTAGAGTTAGTCAGATACTACCAGGTACGAAGCAGCTTTGCCGAGTTGAGTCTGAAAGAATAGCACTTGATCTCTTCCCGCATGTGTACAACTCCAGGGATAAGCCCGATTATGTGCATAGTGTCGAATAGTGGCATCTATGAAGTTAATAGTAGTGTAAAGCAGTAGTCAGACACTCTCGAGAGGTGAATGTACTGGGAAGACCGCATTCTCAAGACTCCAATACTAAATTTGTACGCACAAGTCTCTTCTAGATTTCTTTTTCTTTTTGTTTCGAAATGTGACACTAAAGGTACTGTTAAGCAGCAGTCACGGAGTCTCGAAAAATCTGTGTACGAGGTTGCCCGCATTCTCAGGAGTCCTATACTAAATTTTCGCGAAAAATACTTCTCCCCCTACATTTAGTGTAAGAATAGCATAACATATGAAGTCCCTGTTCGTAGTGGGAAACCGAAACCACGATTTGAATCTCCACACAGGCAGGTATCCCCCACGTGTGCGAACATTACGATTTTTTTATGATACGACTTTTTCGATTTAAGTCAACAATCTGGCACCGGAAGAAACAGTACGCTAAACCCGGCGAGGAGAAGACGTGATAGCGATAGCAGTCACCTATAGGTTGCGCCCCATTTGAAACAACGAACTAGCAAAGCATAATGTAGCATGACCTTTGTTTTCTGTCTTATTCGTTTAAAGAAACATTTTTGCACGTGAAATAGCCGCGATTACAGTGTGTCACTAAACTACACATACAGAAAAAAGCAAGAATTCACAAACCAAAACGGACGCATGCAAGCAATGTTGCTTCCCGAAATTGGGCTAGGCGTCACTCGGATGCGTTCTAACACGCATTTCCCAACAAATTAGAAGTACTTAGAACCAGATTATACTCATGTCTTTTGTTGTGCAGGCAATATTGACAACGTCCTCTCAAAATATGCAGTTCAAATGGACTATTTTTTACCTGCCTTGCATTAAGTTAAGACAGCAAGCTTCCTCATATACTGCCTTGTTATACTCATTGAGAGATTACTCGGAAAAAAGAAGCCCGTTTATAATTGTTGTACAACGTAATACACGTGGAATACGCCAGCAGTTTTTCTAGCCGGATGTCGCGAATTTCAGAGAACTCCTGCCATCCCTCATTTCAAAAAGGAAAGAGATCTCGTGTGTGATCTGATCGTGCTTAGTGGGACGTGAATGTTTAATATTGTAACAGTGAAGAAGACCTATGAGTCATATGACCGGTCTTCGCTTAGGCCTCGCGCAGCCTTTCCTTCAGATAAACGATACACTCCCAAAGCGGGACCCATTTATATGGCTTGAATATATTACCAAAATCCTTTGTAAAGAGTGGAACAGGCACAGGAAAGAGAAAATTAAATCTGGATTACTCGTTTTATTCAGTGACCCTCCTTCGCACTGCAGGAAAGCTCAGGTCATCCAGCCAGTAACTTCATTGAAAGAAGAAGGGTAACACGAGAATTAAAATAAGAAGTACTTTCACGGGTTACGCTCGAGTCACTTCGATACCTGTCCTCTTCCTTCTCGCTCTAAAACTGCTGCAGTACGCACTCAGTGCTCTCCTCATGGCAACGGGGAAACTGAATTATTTATGCGTGAAATCACCAGGATGGAGTCTTTCGTCCGCTTTCATCATTTTGTTCCCTCGTACACTGATTATTTATGCTCCTGATTTGGAGTCGTATAAGAAGGATTGCCTTTGCCTTTATTGCACTGCGCCATTCGTAGCGCATGCTCAGACAAGCATAAATAATCTCCACCATGGGTATCCTGGGACGAGCGCGTCGTTTCGATAAGAGTCCGATTTATGGCCATCACAGCCGAATGAGGCCAGCATGGCTTCGCGTAGATAAAGCACGAGGGCCTTTGCAGTTGGCAGCAGCGCACCCGTCACTTTACGAAGAGAAAGCGACATAGAAAGAGATGCACTGTGCCAATGTCTCGCATGTCGTCATCGATCGTTCGGCGGGACAGAATGAAAAAGGAAGCCGATGGCAAGGTAATTGGTTTCCGAACGTCTTTCTGATTGTAACACACCGGGAAAACGATGACATTGAGAGACCGTGGTGCTGGTTTTGAGGGGCCACGCTTGAAAAAAGAAAAGCGATGAGGGCGGCCGAGTTGCAACCACTGAGCGTCTCTGGATGCCCTCTGCGACGGGAGACCGGGAAGCACTTTAGGTAATGAGCTCCTGCTTTTGCCCAGTGTTCCTGCAAGTAGCGATTCCGATGATTAACGGAATCGTTATTGGTGTCCCGAAAGGACGGCCTGAGAATATGCTCGCATTATTTGTTGTTAATATTAGGATTAATAGTAACATAGGTACAATTATGATAATTTTCTACTGCAGGGAAAGAGGTGCCCAACAAACGCGCACAAATGAAAAGTACAGAAGTTCATTCAGCTTCCACTGTTTCAGAAAAAATCATAACCAAAGAAATCCTTTCGATTTCCATAGATTTCGACACTGATGATTAAAACCATTTTAGACATGTTGTGCAGCTCACAAGTCGTAGTCAAGAACAAGCAATAATTTGTCAATCCCAAGTGAAATCAACCGAATTGCAGTTCAACATAGGATGCTCTCACGTGGATGTCAGATAGCTGCTTCAAAGTTTCATTTGGTGGAGGAGAAGGCAGAAAAAAGAATAAGTAGTTTCATTTAATTATCCTGCCTCTTCCTGAACCCAAGTAGCGTAATATGCGACACTCGAATGCCTGTTGTCAATTCAACGCGCTAACCTGCCATGTTTCGTGATAAATGCACTAGTGTTAGTAAAGGGCTCCTGAAACCAAATGACAGTGGAAAGGCAGTCGACAGAAAACTTTGAATGCTCTGCATTTGTTAAACCTGTATCATTCTCTACGCGTGCGTCACTCATTACTAGACAGGCAGCACCATAACCTCTTCGGAATTCTATACCTGCTCATGTTTCATCTCTTCACAGCATTTCGACTGTTCAATTGGAAGCCCATTGTTTTGTATCGCACTCGTCGCCACTGACTGCACGAACTATGCCTTCGTTTGTTTCTCGTTCTTAAATTGACACCCACGTAACGACGTGTCTTTACATCCCGGAGTAATAAAAACGCTAAAATAGTGCTGAAAGAAGGGGCAAAAAATACAGTGCAGGTCATAAAATAGTCAGAGGAAATGATTGGGCCATTTTCTCGTTTTCGACTCAGTAACCCAGGCTTACAGGAAAATCCAATCGGCCTAGCTTTGTTCTCTCGTGTTTGCACGTTCGTCCTCTATTAATTACGTAGCGCGCTTCAAACAGTTGAAATCTGTTTACAAAGCATGAACACGCAACAAAAGGCAATGAACACGCACGCCTTGAAAGCACACAACGCACCTGTTTCGAGCGTCGAATGATGTATTCGAGCCAGGCAAGAGAGCAGAAACACCGCTATCAATGCCAGGCTGAGGGATTCAGAAACTAATTTTTGGTTATCATCCTTGAGGCAGGTCGCGTCTATACGCAGCGTGCAGTTCACTTGAGCACGCTCATTAATTAGAAAAATTATATTTTACGAACACGGTACGATATAAGCACAACGCGTACTCTGGTGCACGGGAAATAAATATGTACAGACACATTTGTGATCTTAAATAGCAATTAATAGAATCTTTGCTTAACACATGTGCGCGCCCATCCGACTTTCGATTACGTGTTATTTTGCGTTGACGCACACCAACGGCAGGTTACGTAGCAAAGGCGAGATGGTGCCCATGATGGAAAGAAACCTAAGCTCGGACGCAATTCATTTCGGGAACGTATGGCGTAATGAGAAGTGCTTCCTCGTTTGTAGGTGAGACTCCCTTTCCAATAGCGCCAAAATACTTAAAAAAGAGTTCAGAGCATGAAATTTCACCTACGACCCCATTCAATCAGCGGACGACAGGAGAGCAGAGTTAGTAAAGGTATGTACTCGTTTTCAGAAATGGCGTCTGTGATGACCCAATAAGAATTGCGGGTATGCGACCATGCCGTCCGTGGTACCCTCGCAAGTGCTCAATGCCAGCACGTATCAAATGGTACGCATACACATCACTCGCTTTATGATCTACAACAGCTGTCAACATGATAGTTGTGTGGTGGCCGTATAGCAACACCAACCGCGGAGGCAAGTTCGAAAATGGTGGCAGCACAACCGCATCGAAGCGCAGACTACACTGCTATTTTCTCTTGGGTTTACGTGGGTAAAAGTAGTGCACTTAGCGCCAACCGTCAAACAGAATGGTATCTTTCGGTGCTCAGATTTGTTGAAAACCTTATGGGAGGAGCACTACTCTTTCCCAAAAAACCAAATGAAAACAACAGTGTAGTTAAACAACAGTCTAGGGAGAGGGGTGCCTTCCTACGATTCTTCAAGAGAGTAGTACGGAGACCGAACAATGGAGGAAAAACTCTAAATACCCACGCTTTTTTCATATAAAAATGAAAGAAAGAGTAATTAATACTAACAACGCATTCTTCTTTATTTATTTCTTTGTGGAATAAAGTGCTGATTGATTTGCTCGGTAGTATTATATGCCAAAATCGTTCAATGCCAAATCTGCCAAAAAAGAGCTGTACACTTCATTAGCAATGACGACTCACAAAAGCCTACTTACTGCAGTTGTCAACGGGTGCACCAACACCAATTTTACTATTATTTTTTGCATTTTGCTTTTTTTTATTTAAGAATTTATGACGCCGTTTTAGCGTTGAAATATATATATAAAAAAATCCTTATACGACGTTTGCATCTTGCCTCCGTGGAATGCACTTTCTCAGTGTTTCACACCTGTTGGAGCACTTCTCGAAGAGTCGTCCATGTTGTGCACCATCAACAATCTATTTACTGCTAAGGCCGCTTAAACACGTCGGTCCTTTTAAGCAACACACCGGCGCCTACCAGGCATCAAGTGAGTTTGAGGGAATCGACAAAAATTTGTTTCTGAGTTAGAAGACTTCCATAAACTTTGGCTTTCAAAGTAATGTGATTACGGCTGTTCTCTGCATAGTATTTCAGGACTAAATAGTAAAGCCTAATGCCTATATGTGCAGCGTGTCCGCGATAGTGGTCAACAGGTTTTTGAAAGAAAACAAGGAAAAAACGAGGCCACCTCCGGAGATGAAGCTAACTGCATGCTGTTTAGTGTTGCCTGAGCTGATAGTCAGTATTTTGTTTTCACCTATGCAAATATGCGAATTAAGAATAATTACAGTATAATTAGAGACTTGAGAGCGAAGAAAAAGCATTTGCGCGTATTTATAGGTCATTTGATCGAGGCCTTACTAGTTTGAATTTGTGTACGCTCGTAACCTAACATGCAAACACTTGCAAGTTGGGTTCTACGGTCTAACGCTTCCTCTATATAGGTAATTGTACTGCTCGACTAACCAGGCTAGTGAGTACATTAAGGAGCAATTGTGCGTTACGTTCTATAGAAGCTTCGGTCTTAAAAATTGCATTTGCAAAATCTGAACCACAGTGGTAATCGTGCCGAACTGAGAGAGAAGCAAGAGTAACAAGAAAGAAAAGAAACACGTACAAGTGTGTAAGCAACACGACGAATCTCTGTGATGAACCCCGTATTGGGTATTATTGCTGTTTTTAGGTTGCTTAGTACTATGCGTGTCATCATTTTTTATGTGGGGTCACACTGGGGGGTATCCCTCTGTAAAACGTGCCTTAGCAAAAGATATACAAAATGGGCCTCTCCACTCGAAGCATCCTCGAGTCATTAAGAAAATTACTCTAATGAACGCGGCTTACTTCTTAAGCTGATATAGGAGGGAAAGCGGAATCCTTCAGCATTTGGTAAGGATCAAAGGCAATAGTGCGCTTTTTTTCTTTGCTTAAGTTTTTGTTAATAGCTGCTGCTGCAGGTGGCTGAAGGTTCTGTGTGTCAGATGTCTCACAAAAGTGTTGGAGAATGCCACACAACACAGGACACAATCGCAAGGTATATAATTTACTCATTAATTGCAATACCCAAATTCATATGAGTTACTGTTAAGTTATTATAGTATTAGGTGGATTGTGGTGGTTGTGTTGCTCCTGCTTGCCATGCGAGAACACGCTAAGGGTGTCTTCATGATAACTTTAATTAGCCGGTAGAAAGGAGACAAAGGAATTAGTGAGCAATTATCACACAGACACACACATGCACGCACAAAAGAAAACAGTGTGGACGAAGGATAGAGCGCAACGAGATATACGCAAACATTTGGGCTTGACATTGCACGGCGAGCCCATATTCACTCTTTCTAGTGTCAAGCGAATCATGGGGGGCGCACCCATCGCGCTTGGCAGAAGTTCACCATTATATCTACAGGCGCACTTCCACTTCCGCCTTCCAGTGTCTCTCGCGGCACAAGTGCCACTTTACATTTAGGAGGAAAACACTATATATAGGTGTGGCTGACACGTGCCGGGTGTGCGAGTGACATGACAAGTAACAATTTTTTAAAGGCTTAGACTGCACATCGCAAGACCGATACAAGCAGAAACATTTTTTACAGAAGAGGAGTTTTTTACGAGGGCAGAAGCCCTTTTTACCTTTAGACGAAGACCCTTTAGACGAAGATAACCGAAAATACGGGTTCTGCGAAAAAGCAAGACTCTGGCCACCTGTAGAATTCAGAGACATTTTTGTGTACCTCGTGGGAGGTACATGATGTATACGAAGGAAAAATTCAAGAGCTACAAAATGCAGGATGAATACATGTTCTTCAGCGGAAAATTGCGCGCTTTGTGCGCGTTCAAAGGCGGGCAGTCAAAATGGTGTAACCTTGTTGTGCTGTACCGCGGAGGCAAGTCAGACGGTTTCCAAGTATTACCCGTGGTACGGAATGATGGACGCGTTATTAACTCGCATTTTACGCGCATGGAAGCGTATGTTATCGCTGATACCACAAGAAAGCCCATTCAGTGACAGATAACCTCGTATGTGGTGCATGTCCCAGTCCAGTCTAGCTTATTGCCCTAGAAAGTTCTCTCAGTAGCAGCCAAGCTTTGTTTGATAACTCTGCTCTTCAGCACTGTGTGAAGTATACTTTCTTGTAGGCTTGGTGAGTGTTGCAACCATGTTGCGGCTGGGCTATTTCGTGCGGAGGCCAGCATAAAGTATTGCCACGAGGCAAACTCAGGAAGCCGACGTCGAACACCTTGGAATTTTCTCGCTCGGCCGAGACGCATCTCGCATTTCCAGGTCAGCGTCCGAT
>JARGYV010097263.1:0-11920 GCA_029532675.1 Ornithodoros moubata
AAAGTAGCCGCCATAATGTTCTCAGCACTCCAGGTTTCTTTGCCGATTTCGGCATTCTCTTTAAAAATTCGTTATCGGTTCCAGAAGAAATTATACGTCTGCTCCGGTACGAAATCAATGACCCTTCAATGGTTACTGGAAGCTGCACAAAAGGAAACCGGCAAAAACCACAGCTTATAACTCAGATGAATTCTCTGAAAGTGCAACAGAAACAGCGTACGTCCACTTGTTTCAGCAAATGGCGTCTCTGAACGGTATCATGCGGAATGCGGAATCACTGTGCTACACGGTGTAGTTCTGTTTTATGAGAGCGGGGGCTGAGCAAGCCCAAGCCTTCCTCCAGGCCGCTCTATAACACTGCAAACTGTTAGAGCTAACACCACACTATAAATGCACTAAGCGCCAAGGATCTTCCGAATAGATCTCCTCGGAACAAAGCTCCACCCATTTAATTAGTTTGAAATCCATGCGACGCATATGAAACGCCATTGAAGCCCATGCGGCAGGTTTGGATATTTTTGCGCAGCCGTACGCATAGCAACTCATCTTTCACTCGCATCTGTCAAGCAAAATTTCCGACGCACCCACGAGCGAAGCGAAACGAGATGTTTACGGACCGGTTGTGCGACACAGCGTACTTTCTTGGGAATCGCCGATGGGAACTCTCCTGGCGTGCATATTTCCATACGGACCAACGAAATCATAGGATGGGTTGAGGGAAACTTGAAATCGTTTCTATTCCTTCTCTAACATGTAGGCAACAGGATGTGTCTTTCGTTTTTCCTGGTGCAGACGCTCAAATGTTGGTTCCGTTGAAGAGTACGCTGGGAAGGTAATGTGGGGGAGGTAAACATTGCTACTGGCACCAATGTCGGAGATTTCCGGCGCACGTCAAGAGGTTGCCAGGAGGCCTAAATTATACGCAGTCCTACCCTCTGGCGTCGCTCAGGATCACAATTGTCTCACGACGTAAACCTACCAATTATTATTATTAATGTTATAAGAGTATGCTGGAAGAGGAAAGTGGTTTCATTCTGGCACTCCTCCTGGCTTAGCCATCTCTAGCAGAAAGTTGCGTCTCCTCCTCCTCCGGAGACAACAATGGCCATACGGGTATTCATTATTCATGCCCCTAAACTTTACAGCAAACTATGAGATAACCTTCTAACAATTGTCATCGGAAAGAAAGGTGCAGTTAATAGAGTCACCCCATAGGAAAGCAGGCCGCTATAAACATGGCTTTAGGCCTTATGCAATCCAACGCATGGCCCTTTCCGATAAGTATCCCGCGGGGAAGACGGCCTCATCTAGTTGCGTCATTCTGACCATTTCATTGTCCTCAGATAAGAGATAAGCTGCAATAGATGAATTGGATTCACTATGGCGACCATAGGGAAGGAGAAATGTAGATAACAAAGGGCAGATTAGGGGAGGGAGAGTAGTGATGCAGGAAACGGGACCGACAAGAGGAAGGAATAACGAGGAGATACACAAATGGGCATACATGAAAGAGGTTTGACGATTAAATGCTTGCTATGGTTTCACTGTATGGCCCACTCAAGGGTATCCAATTCATATGTGAGCTTTCTATGCATCCTTTTGAACTAAACATTAAGGTAAAGAATACTAAAAACGCGTTTCGTTTCGATTTCCGAAGATCGATCATAATCCAGAGTTTCAGTAAACGGGTGCACGATTACATTTACTAACCTAGCGCTTTTCGACTTTCTATCGCTTTTTCGCTAACTTCTCTTTATTCCTATGCGTCAGAGTAGCCAACCAAAATTTCGATTTTAAATTCTTGGAGGTTCCGTAGATATCTATCAGGGGTAGACGGTGGAGCATCAGAAAGGCTTGGTGTACTGGAGACTGGTACGGTGGACCACCACATGAAGTTGTGGAGCGGTGAGAGCCCAGTAACAAGGATAATGTACAGCTTTCATACAGTCTATTAATAGGTGTGGCGCGCTAAAGAAATGAGGCATTTCGCGCACCCAGAGAAAATGTTACGATTTTTGTCTTCATTTGAAGACTTTACTTTGTACATCATGCAGGTGCACAATTTTTTTTTCATATAACACATTTAAAAGATATACCACGCATTGAGATATAATGCTATGAAATTGTATCTAGTGTGAAAATGAAAGGATGTCTGACTTGATATGCTAATTATGCTCAATATGGAGCCAGGGACTAGCAGAGCCATCAGTCTGTTACTTGTTCGGTTACTCGAAAACATATTGGTCTGGCTACAATTTTAATGGGTTACCACAGGCGCAGCATACCACCAGAGTTTTGGTGGTGCACAATGCCACCAACGTTTTTAGTGTTTTATGTCCAAAATAATGAATTTTCAATAGACTAGTCAGCGGCGTGCTGATCTTTCTTTACGTTAGATCAGAATATGTTTACCACCTCTGTAAGATTAATACCTGGTCCAAACGAGCTAAGAAAATGCCATGAGCACCTAATGCCATTTTAGTCTTGAATGGCGTGATGCTCAAATTTAATTTTAATTCAGCTTTAATTTCCCATAGATAAACATCCTAACGACACACCGGGTAAATGATATAGTTACGTTTGACCTGTGGAAGATCGATTCCACGTGAGCCACGTGAATGACGCGAGAAACATTACCATCGAAATCCAGAGCATACGGCGTCACAGTGGCTGCTGATTGTCAGCCTTTGCTGTTTAATGACCTAATTTACGTGGCACTGACGGGTTACTATCAGGATCTTCCCGGGAAGCGTCCAGGGGATCATGTTCAGGGGGTCAGAGCAGGCGACGGTTTACTTCTTTTCCTCGTACCCGAACAACCATGCGTGCGTATGTCAAAAATTGTTAATGACTGACATGCAGTACGAACGCTCGCGTTGAAAATTTTCATATATGAAGAGAGAGAGAGAAAAGAGCAAAATATGAAAGCGACTGAAAGACTGTTTGTACTGCACAAACTCAGGCTTCGACATTCGTGGCGTATTTTCAAATTGTATGAGGAGAGCGTATCGTAAAGCGAGCAGTACTTTCTCATTTTTTATGTTTGACCTTTTTATGCCACCGCTCAATTTAACAGTGATGCGTCAAGTAATTATTATAGTTAGCAAAATTTATGGGTCGCCTAACGATTATTCATTTAGCTCTTACTTTACATTCGGTCTTTTATATCCCGTTACATCCGTCCGTGGAAGATTTACTTCCCGACTGTGAAATGTGGAGCCACCTTCGGTACTTGTCGCTCCAAGTGTGGAAGGTCCGACGGACCCTTGTGGAAATAAATGTCCCGTCTGTGGGGTGCCGGGGCGACAGCCGGTTACAGATGCCTCGGGCGTCAGCTAGCCTCTTATAACGGTCATCGCGTAGCACAGTCAAACTTTACTAGGTGTTCATGTGCGATCTAACTCCCAACCAATGTACGCGCTACAGTATTTTGCAACCTTGACACACGGAGTGATGACAGTAAGTTGAGACTATTGTATTGTGCTCAGTGTGAGAATGATGAAGGTTCTCGGTTTCTATCTCAAAGGACCTGTTCGAAGGAAGATGTTCCACACTGCACTGGACAGCAGGCTTTAACTGCAGACCAATCTACTTTTCTTAACAAATCTCTCCCCTTCCTTCTCCACAGACAGCAATATATAATCCTGGCTTTTAACCCATGTTGAGTAAACAGCACCTAAAGAAGAGAGAGAGAGAGAGATTTAGATAGGAAAAAGAAAATGAGATATAACTTCTCAATGATTGGATTGGATTTACAGAGAGAGAGAGAGAGAGAGAGAGAGAAAGAACAAGGAAACGTAAGACCGCGATCTTGAGGCTAAGTCTCAAGGGATCTTCCCTAGCGATGCATCCAGTCACATGCAGATTGGTTATGGCAGATGCTGAACATCTGGAAGACTCAAGGAGTCTTCCCTATAGAGATGCCACATGCAGTTATCTTCTTCTCCTGCCTTTACCTGTCTGACCATTAGCTCTCATATCTGGAAATCTGTGATCCTGTTAAAGAAAAAAATCATCGGAAGGTCTACACCTAGATAACATCTGACCTCTCGGTTTGACCTCTGCCTTGGGGAAATTGGTCGAGCGGATCCTACACAAATGCCTAACTGCCTTTGTTGAAAACAGTGGCAACTGAGCGCCGCGCCGCATCCCAATTCTGGAACTGGCACATCGTCGCAAGAAAAACATCCCCCGTTCGGCCTTGGGAACTGTATAGTCCAGATGATCTTGCTACGACATTTGGTCATCTAACCAAAGGCCCAGGTATTTCAGTGACCTTACTTAGGGCACAGAGGCCAACCCCACATAGAGGTCAACGTAGATGAAGTCGTCGATTGGAGGAAGCAATAACGGCACATTTTTTAACATTAAGTTTGAGATGAACAGAGTCGAGCCACGTGGTAAGGTTGTCCAGGTATGACTGGAGGGAGGAGTAAAGCTCTGCAGGAGAGTCTGCCACATCAAGAAAGGCGGGCTGTTGCCATTATGAAGCAGCACAGAGTGCTTTCGATATCTTTTTCATAGTGCCCCAGATGTAACCTTCCAAATGAGAGAGTGGATACGAGAATGAAGGGGATTCCGCGACAGCGGCACAAAGCTTGTAGCACGTTGGTACGCCAGGCAAAGCATGAACGACATTCCTCTTCTTCTTCTTCTCCATGCCTTTCCTCTCTAGCCATTAGCCAGGATGGTGTTTGGCCACAGCTTAGCATGGGTATTGGTAAATTAGAAACAGGCTGTTGCCACTATGAAGCGGCGCAGAGTGCTTTCAATATATTTTTCACAGTGCCCCAGATGTAACCTTCCAAATGAGAGAGTGGATACAAGAATGAAGGGGATTCCGCGACAGCGGCACAAAGCTTGTAGCACGTTGGTACGCCAGGCAAAACATGAACGACATTCCTCTTCTTCTTCTGCATGCCTTTCCTCCCTAGCCATTAGCCAGGATGGTGTTTGGCCACAGCTTAGCATGGGTATTGGTAAATTAGAAACGGGCTGTTGCCACTATAAAGCGGCGCAGAGTGCTTTCAATATCTTTTTCACAGTGCCCCAGATGTAACCTTCCAAATGAGAGAGTGGATACGAGGGCGAAGGGGATTCCGCGACTGCGGCACAAAGCCTCTAGTGCATTGGAACGCGAGACGGAATATAGACGACATTCTAGTAAAAAATAGGGGACCGTTTCATTCACGTCGCATAGTGCACAAAATGGGGAGTCTCGGCGGCCGCATCGATGTAAGTAAAAGTTTAGGGGCATGGCGAGGCATCTATGTCTCGTCATCCGCGCTTCACAATTGCGTGAGGAGCAGCACTGCGGGCGCCACGGAAGAGCTTAGTGTTCATAACCCGCACGTGGTTGCTTGATGGATGTTAGGCGTTGCAAGCGTCGGAATTGGGCACGCCGGATGACAGGGAGTGATGGCAGAACGGGTAGAATATAGCTTGTGAGGGACATCCTGGTATTTCAGTCTGGTTATCCCCTCCTTCAGTCAACTAATGATTGAAGTCTGTGTGGAGGTATCTGGATTACGGTGTGAAACGAATTATTAGTGTACAAAATACAGATGTGGCCTATCTTCTAGGCCTGACCTATCGTACAGTTTACAAAAAAAAAAAAAAAGGGTACACCTAAAGGTGCTCGTATAGGTATATTTAATTTATACACCCTTTAGGGAGTAAATATTTTTAACTGTGCAGATACACCATGAACTTTTACACCTCAAGGTGTATCCCACCATACCAACAACCAATACATCATGAAGTTGAAGAGCTTGGGGTGTAAAATGTTGTTTACACCCCAGGTACACCCTGTTAGGGTGTAAACACAACTAGGCGGATGTTATATGGGTGTATTGCACCATATTTACACCCTTTTCACACCTTTTTTTCTAACACTGTATGATCCTCTTTTTATCCACCTTTACCTTCATCAGGCGAGTAGAAGGTGTACGTTATGAATATCTAGGAATTGTTCATAATGACTGGTCGCTAGTAAACCAGGCTCAGCCTTGCCTTAGGCTAGGCTTCTGGGTTCGAGGTAAGTTCTACAAAGGTGAGCTTGCTAGAAAGGCTATCATCAAATGGTATGAGCTGTTTGAAAAAGAATGTTTCTATTTGTACGCCCCTGAAAAGAGTGGATGGCCCTCAGTTTCTGATGACTGTATTGGGAAAGCCTGGAATGCGTTCGTCAGAAGCCCTCGGAATTTTCAGAACCGAGCTCCTCGTGAGCTATAAATGCTATAAGAGCCAGTGTGGAAGATTATCAGGAGAAAGATCCGGATGAAGCCATAGAAATAATTGCTGCACCAGGCACTCACAAAAAGGAACGTTAGTTTAAGAGTCGCAGGAGAACAGGAAGGAAAATAATCTCCCAGAGGCATTCGTTTCTTGCTTTCTTTTTTTCTTTTGTGAGACAGTGCCACGGTTCACGTCAGTGGGAAGGTCTCGATTTTGCACATTTGGCTCCATTCCTTTCTAGAAAGTCAGTTCATCATAATAAAGGATCGTCGTCATGACGAATTTTAACTAAAAGAAGCTCAAGATTCATTTATTACTCCACACGTACAACACAAACAGCAGACGCCTGGTTACCGATGAGCGACGAACAACACTGCGTTCCAGACGTGTGCTCCCCAGCGCAAGAGAAACTGCACAGTTCGGCAGGAACCATGGGTGTTGTTCCTTCCCAATTGACGAAACAGATGAAAGCAAAAGCCTTAAGTTTTGTGAGCCTCTCACCGCTGAAAGATGACTCAGCTGGCGGTGGACATTCAAGAGAAAAAGCTTGAGTTTAAGGAAAACAAAAGAGGAACACGCGGGAGTCGAAGCCAGTAGGCGTTCTCGACTAAAAGGCTTGTTAACATGAATGCTGTATCTTTCCTTTGTTTCCAATACAAAATATTATTGCTTCATTAAAGAAACAAAGAATCGCTACGCTTTGCAGTCGTTTTAGGTGTCATAAACGCCTATATAATTGAGTTTGAGCATGGGGGAGAGAGAAAGTAAATGTGCACTGATTTTTTTTAAAATTTTTCTCAATTCTGGTTATGAGAATATAATTTAGAACGAATGAAAATATTTGTACAAAATTTTCAATTTAAATGCCGTATTGGCGGAGTTCTACCTCGCATTTATCCCGGCCATTCCCCGGCACGACGGGAATCTGCATGACGTGCCGCTTTGTCACAGCGGCGATTGAAATTTTCCGATTAGGTACAATCGTTTCCAACGAGAAAGAGGATACAGCGTCACCGTCAGGACCACCGTCCATTCAGTTGATTTGAAATCTCAGCTCTTGATCCACTCGAACGCGTCACTCGCAAGGCATCTGCATACTCTGGATTTTTCTCTTCACAACAAAACTCGCATTGCGTTTCCAATGGAACTTCTCATTGCACGTATTACGCTCGTTCTGCCTCACAGGCGGACAATAGACTTTATTCATGGTAATTTCTATGTAAACGTGTGGCGCTTTCGTAAATACTGAACTACCTGCCTGCCGAAAGGGCTGCACGTTGCTTGGGGATGAGAGGAGTACATCCCGGGCAGATCGTCTGGGGGCAATCCGGGAAATAAAACCCCAGAGAATATAACCAGGGCCCTAGGTTGAACCCAGATCATTTTCAAGTGTCGGCTTGGAAGGCCGTTCGTGGGCATTGAGTTACTGTAGCTTTTTTATTTTCTTTTGGACCGGCACAGTTTCAAACACAATTTTGCAGTACCTCCATCCGGATACTCTGCGTACAGAACGCGTAATAGATGCCAAAATCACTTGGTTCGGCTTGCGCCTGACGCAAGAACATCAAGACAGCGGGCCAAGAAATACGCAAGGAAAAATGACATTCGTTAGGAAGTCATACCGTATCTGATGGGCGCCCGTTGTTATCGCAGTGAAATTAGTAACAGAAGACCATCATCTACTGGCGCCTCTGTTGTTCCTTCGTCTTCTTCACTATTTCCTGAGCGAGATGTGCGCGCGATAATGCGGATTCCGGTTTTTTATCGTTGTCTCGATGTTTCTCTCAGTGCTTTGACCCAACATTCAGACATCCCCTTGTGAGACGTTAGTTATTATCAAGCTCCGCGTTCAAGCACCCTCTTTCAAGTGCTATGATGAGCGTCAATCAGTGCAGTTGAGCCAATGCATGAGGTATTCTTTTCCTGTATAAGAGACTCGATGGCGTAAGACGAACAACAAAGAAAAATATAAAAGTCTGGTAGAGCACACGTTAAATAAACGCGCCTCAGGTTAGAATCCGCACATATTCCACACATAGACTGCGCTTCTTCTGGGCTTCTAAAAGCACAGTCTGTCCGGAATGTGGGCGGCTTTCATCCTGAGGAGTTTTGCTTTAACTTAGATTGCGTAAGGTGCGGCATAGTCATTAGCACAGTGTGTAATTACGTAACAACCCCACAGTACCGAAAAAAAAAAAAAAAAAAAGGCTCGCTGGACAGAACGTAACTGACGCTGCTGTTTATGTCTCCCTTAGCTTCGATCACGTCACGAATTTCAAAGCCACAATGTCCCTTTTTACGTTACGCAGTAATTATGTCGATGTACTTGGTCGTTTTGACATCCTACCGATTTCTATTTCTATGGCCACGACTCAACTAACGAGTCGAGTCAAATCGCAAGTTTGGGCGGACTCAGGACCCGTCGTCGAGAAGGAGTGTTTGGATTGGTGATTCGTTTCTGTGTTACTTACCAGGACAGCTTTAAGATGGTCCTTACCTCTAGCTCATCCTCGTAGCGCCGTGCATGTTCCGCGATGAAATGAACAGACTCCATTGCTCTCTGAAGCTCAGGACAAAAGTGCAATCTTCTCGCAGTATGACATGCGGGTGGTGGTGGAGACGGCCTCCCCGTTGGAAAAGGAGGAATACTGTCATCCGGAGGCTGTCTGCGATGCGGCCGTGTACCATGAATCTGACAGCCAGGATCACGGTACATTCTTTCTTCGTGTGCCGGGGAAGCCTGGAAACTGTGCTCTCTCGTTGGAGTAGCGCCTTCACCAGACGATGCTTCCCGAAACTCTGTTCCGTTACAAGTTCGCACTAGCACTTTTGGAGGTGGTCCTTGATCGACGGGTCGTCGCATGAGCAACAACCGCGGCAGGGCACGTAAAAACACACGTTTAACCCAAGGCGCCATACGATGTGTGGAAGACGTTCGAAAATGCACATTGAGAACGATCACAGTGACACAGATGGACAGTGTTACGAGGATCATCGTGAATAGAAGATACTTTCCTAGTAGCGGTACCACAAGCGATGCTGGGGGAATGATCTCCGCGAGCAGCAGGAAGAACACAGTGAGAGACAGGAGAATGGATATGCTGAGTGCGACTTTCTCTCCACTGTCAGAAGGTAGGTAGAAGACGAGGACAGTCAAGAAAGAAATGCCCATGCAAGGTATAATGAGGTTGACAGTGTAGAAGAGCGTCTTGCGGCGCATGCTGATGTTGAATGTGATGTCGATATAGGGCTGCTCACAGCAGGTGTAGTACTTTTCATGTCGGACGGCGGGTACTTGCAGGATATCCCACTCGACACTGAGGTAGAACTCCGTCAGGTCGATGCCGATCTCAACAAGGCTCTGGTTAGCCACTTCGTCCATATGTCGAAGGTCCACCTGTCAAAAGCATGGTAGCCCAGGCTCAGCGTCTGTAAACAGTGTAAGCAAAAAGAAACCCGAACTGCAGTCGGAGTCATCAGAGTTACGATGGACATTGACAATGAGAAGCGGTCGCGTGTAGTGCCATTGGCAGATCAGTCGGGAGTCCGATGAGATCACACTATCGCAAATCCAGTTCGGCACTCTCGTAACAGTCTTCGTTGGTCAGCCTAAGTGCCTTTGATTAATTTTTGTCAATCTCAACTGTCTTTTCTCAAACTCAGAGATGTTTCAGTGAATCTAAATGATACCCAGCGACAATTCCTGACATGTTTTAGATCACAATGCAAATCGTTTTACAAGGGAAAGCACCAGAAGAGGCATCCAAAAATTCAGACCCGGAACTTATTGAACCCACGGTGTATAGTCAGTAAAAGCAGACCCCGCGTAACTGTTTTTACTTTATCCTGGTTTGAGCTCTGTGTCTGTTTATCGTCCTTTTCGTTGGCTAAGCTCAGGCTTTTTACGCTATGGGTTTAATGGCCCTCAACTGTTCTTTGGTTTTCTCTCCCAAACAACGCCAGAACAAGCAATCAGGCTCATTTAGTCTGAACTTCCCTCAAAGATAAATTTTCCTTTTCTACGTTGAAAGGCTTCTGTGAATGCCTTGTCTAACGGGTCATATATACCGAGACCCTTAAATTATCCTTGAGAATGCGGGCCTTATTATTCTTGAATTCACCGCATCTTTTTGTGTTTAGCACTGAATCTTTTCAAGTGCAGTGATTTGAATGCCATGTTTCAGTGGTTTCCGCGTCACATTATATACGCGGCCACTTAAATGACAAAACACGCAATAAGAGGCTCTTATGAACTTCTAAAAGCTCATAAGGCTACCGGCGGAACTACAGGGCTCTATGTTAAGAAATGTGGTACACAGAGTTTACCTACGCCGCAGCAGGGAGGAACAGAAGGGGAACGTGTAGAAGTGCAGAGCCACGTACAGAGCGTAAATCTTGCTTGAATTGCGACTTCGTGCTTCATGAATCTCAAAGGCACTCGAGGACGTCTGTTTCTCAGTCAAGGTACACGACTCGGCACTGCACCCGACTCGATCCCATTTGATTCCATTGGTCCCACGTTCTCTTCTCGTAGACGACGAGGCCTCTGCTCTGTGGTGGGAGCAGGACTTTTATGTATCAATTCATATGTTCAGTTCAGTTCGCCAGATTGACTAAAGTCATGACGCAAGTGCTTGTGCTCGTGCGCTTCCTGTTTTGTTTCTCGTTGTTTCGTGATGTTCGTCGAGTCCGTCGGCTATATCTTCTAAGTCGTTACATTGTATAGCGACGTGTGGACCTTAAGCATTCCGGACTACGTTCGAGAAAGTAGCTGTAGGTCATGCGTCGTTCACCTGGGATTGTACTTCGAAGCGACGACATCGTCAATGCACGGGGAGAGGAAAAACTTAAATCTTTACGCTGTAGCCAGTTTCAAAGTTGCTCAGCTTAGTTTCTTTAGCAGACTCGTTGGCTGTTTTCTGTCAAAGCGATGTATAGCATTACGAAAAAAGCCCACTGAAACGTCGACTTTCTGACCGTTTTTGGTATACGTTATAACGAAGGCAATTAGAATCCTTATGGGTATTCTGCTCTAGTTGTTTGAGCTGTAGCCATTGAACTGTTCGGGCTGGCTATTGCTTTCTTCTCCAAACTCACTACAGGTATCATCCCGTCGTCCAGCAAAGTGGGTGAGTAGCGTTCTCAAGTTTTTGCTTCGCCCGACCTTATTTTGTTCTTGTCTTGATGACGACCGTGACGATGATAAATTTAATGACGAATAGCTAGCCATTGAGCTCGCGTTGTAGGTGCTGCCGCCATGGGTTACACGCGCCATGGTACTCACAGGCTCTGTCTGTGATACGACGTTTCAGTAGCTGTGAGCGTGAAGCAGAGATCTTGCGGTTTTTCCATGCAGCCGTTCCACCAACGATCCACCAGATCTTATTCACATCAATCCCTAGTCATTGGGGGATATTGTATATCCTCGCTGACATTTGCCTCCGTCATTACTGTAAGAGACTGTCCGTTCTTGATCACCAGCCGGGACGAATGATTTGAGAACCTACGCAACTCCCACTTACTCGTTACGAACAAGCCCCGATACACTCATCTGCGCCGCCTATGGCACCACGGGTCAGTGCAACAGGTCAGGGCAAGATCACTCATTGACTACTAGAGCACCATTCTAACGAATCTCCTCATTTGCTAAGTACATCTACAACAGGCCGCCCTCGGCAGCGCA
>JARGYV010097271.1:0-11659 GCA_029532675.1 Ornithodoros moubata
CTCTCTCTCTCTCTCTCTCTCTCTCTCTCTCTCTCTCTCTCTCTCTCTCTCTCTCTCTCTCTCTCTCTCTCTCTCTCTCTCTCTCTCTCTCGTTACGGCCTCGCAACAAAACTCACACTCTTCTTCCAGGCTGATAGTACCGACACACCTACAGCTTTTTACTTACCTACTTACATTTAAAAATGGAATTAAGAACGGTTAAGCTTGGTTTCCATATACGTTTTATTGTCGTAAACATAGTTTCTCATGGATGGTAACGCTGTTTGTGATGTCATTCGCAGAAGCTGGAGAAGGAACACAGAGTTTAAGAAACGTTGATCTTGGCTTAAATGTTAATCGGCGTCGGTTAATCCGGGCCTGAGTCTCTTTCAACCGTGAACTTGGAACACGAGGAGGAACCATATAAAGAACGTCGTGATCTTTGCGCAACGCGACCGCATACTTCCTATACTCCAGGAGCCACCAATCAGTCGGAACACAAGTCTCAAGTCGTCCGACCTTGTCACAGTGGAGTGTCATCAATTGAACTTGTTTTCTGTTCGCATCTCCGTTCACAATAGATCAATTAGCGGTAATGGCTTGCAGACAGCGATATTCCCACGCTCGGCACCAGATATCGGAACATTCTTTCAGAGAGCAATAAATGAGAATAAAAGATGGCCTCGCCCGTTTCTTTTTCCTCTCCATACTTCCTTTAGTTCTTTTCCGGTCTTTTGCACTTGCAGAGTCTTGGTCTTTAACACGTTTGATGAGTCCCTTTCGAAGAAGATATAAGCACGGCGGAAATACTGACCACACAATAGTAGTTCTCTTCTTTAGAAGTATCTATCTGGCCGATAAAAGGCACATGCTAGGACTTCCTGCCTTCTGGAGGGTGATCCCACTGGCAACAAACGTGTTAATCTGTACAAGCCATGCCGCTCGTAATTAACCGTCCCCGGTTCATAACGTTACCGGGTATAATAAGTTGCAGGAATACCGCTGGGCTTTAATTCAAAAGGTGGTTTTAAATAGATAGCTATTTGAGTGCGGGCCACATTAACGGGTTTTCCTCTGCGCGCTAAGGGATTCCAGAACAGCTGGTTTTCTACAATGCCTGCCTTCACAGGTCCTGAATGTATACGGCGAAATATCGACAATCGTACAATGCAAAATGGACGAGCAGAGAATGGTGGTCATCGATCACAGGTACGACTGTACTGTATAGATACGCGTTCAAAAACATACGTTTGAATGGTGTGCTAACCTAGCAGTTCCACAGCAGCTTACCGTAAAGAACCGTAAAGCGAACCCCACACCCTTATAACGCACCGTTGACAGCTTATACTTTACGTGTCTGAAATACCAAATATATTCCTCCAACGCCCAATATGTTTTTACCAAGTTAAATTTAATGATTGCTCCTAAAACTTTGAAAGCGCAACCATTCACCAAGCAACACTGGGCGACGCGCGTTGCCATCTGGTGAGAATAGTCTGCCCTCTCTTTTGCGTGATCCGGAATGCTGTCATAGATGACGACTGTCGTCGAGCATGTACGGTTGCTGCATCCTGGGACATCGCAGTGTACACCAGGCATACTTAAGAACCGTGTGAGTGCAAAGTTCTCCCGATAGGGATACAAGGAATGAACCGCATTCTTGTCATGGCAAACAATGACTATTGAACAGAACAGACGACTATAAAGGAGCGAGGAAGACACCCGAGGTGACCGTTTTTTGTAAGTGTGCAAAGTAAGGGGATCAACAATTGTCATTACTTTTTACGTAAGGTCTAATAGTAATATGCAAATCGTTCTAAACCTTACGTATAATACAGCGTTATCACGTGTTATCTGTCGTCAATCCTGGTGACAATGCCAAGTGTTCTCCTTTTAAACGTTCAATGGACGCTGAGATCTGCTGAAAGCTCATTTTTAAAATGAACTTCTGCAAAAAAATATTGGAGAATTGGAGCTCACACGTTGTGTGGGTGATCACAAAGGCACATACTACATCCCCAAATACAACAATGTAGGGGTTGTGTTTCACTTTACCGTTCCTTTAAGGGAAGAATTTGTATACAAACTCCACACCACACTTAACGTTGCATCATCTTAACTAATCATCATGATAATCACTTAACGTATGCACACAGCGTATACATCATGCTGATAGCTGTAAACGAATGAATGCTATCTTCAGGAAATAGTAATATTCATTTTCCGAGAACGTTACCTTAATGTTTCCGCAGTCGCAATAGCAATTGTAATATGCAAGCGGCTTTGCTGTTGTTCAGCTCGCAAAATCTGGCTGGCTCAACAAGTTAACAAGAAGACCGGGTTTGGTTCCGAAGGACAACCACCGGTTTGTTCCACAGGATTTGGCGGTCAAAAGGTGCGCCTATATCAGCTGTCTTTCGCTCATAAAGGATAACCAAAGTTCACTTTCACGATTTTTTAAAATAAAACAATGTATGAGAGTAGTGTTCATATAGCTTTATGCATGCCTTATACTTCCCGGCGGGCGTTCTATAAGTCACAGAACAAGGCGCACCCGTTAAGTAGTTAACAGAACCTCGTTAACTAACTTCTTATGTCGTGCTTTTCATTTCATCAGATTCCTAACGACACCTTAGTAAAATGAAATATGAGCCAGAAAGGTGACAAAAAGCAGACGATAGCGAATTGGGGCGGGTTTTCACGGTGGCGAATCTGTTTATCTAGATTTGATCACAGGGTGGGCTGATACCAATGGGGACATTTTTTTCTCTTTTTGAGGACATTAGCTGCGGTTCTCATTATCTTCAACGCATTTACTCACAGTTCTTTATCCCCGTTTGCAGGAAGCACGTGTATGTAATCTCGGCGAGTTTTGCCAAGTAGCTATACGCATCAGCTTTTTCAGTCTTNAAAAAAAAAAAAAAAAAAAAACGAACGGATAACGACTTTGAGTTAAAAATTAACAAGTCCGTACGTACTGTACCTGAGGAACATCTACTGGGTATCTCATAACGGTGTGTGTGCTGCCCACGTGTTTTTTCTTTTTTTTAGGAAATCCTGAAACCTTACTTTTGATCACTGTGCATAAGGATTCGTACCAATGACATAAATCATGCTCCCTCACGTGTGTCTACCATACCCACGGGAACATGTTTTAAATATTTGCTTCTAGTGTTTCCCAGGGTAAAGTCAACGGGCACGCTGTCCTTTTCCTCAAGGCGATCAATTTACATGGAAAATGCTGATGATTATGTGCGGAGTTTTCAAAATTCCAGCAGGTTCCACAGCAACGTCGGCGTTCATATGTGCCGCTGGTAGCTTTCGCCGCCCAGCCTGCGAACTGTGAGAAGCTGGACAGAAATACCGTGCAGATGTGGTGATCCACGTGAAGGAAATCATTCGGGAAAAAAAAGTTATGATAACCAAACAAACAATCTCTTCTGTAATGCTATATCAACACCATCGGCACGTTTGAGCGAGAATGATGCTCAATTATCTTGATGGATCTCCGACGTTAGCTTGGTTGTTTGCTTGTTCGAACAGTTGTTTGTTTTCTCCAAGAGTTATAACACAACTAGGGACGTTGGTCATGACCCCTGACGATCTGAGCTTGATACTAAGGTCGCGTAAGTAACTAGGGTATAAAAAGGGCAAAAGTGAAGAGAAAGATGACATACAGCGCAAACATGAAATTCAAATACAGAGTGTCACAAAGACGCTGAGTTTCATTCAAAAATGGAGCTAAAACGTTGGTAAACGTATCTAACTCAGCGTAGCTTCAAAATAATCTTCTCCGAAGTCGACATCATCAGAGTGCACCTTGGCACTTGGAAGTTCATTGGCGTTCGGTGTCAGCAGAGGAGAGTTTCGCAAAAATAGCTGTTCCTAGTCACAATAGGTAGAGAACCATCTGGAATGCGTCACACCTGGACCCTGAAGGAGGACGTCTTCAAAAGACTGCTGAAACTCCCACGGCAGACACAATGCAAGCATGGAGCAAGACGGACGGGAGACCTGCTTTCAATGAACGGCTTTTGCAGAGGAATACAAAGGATACTGGGGGAAATTCTACCTGCCCTTGCTGCGCTAAGAAATTCAAGCGTCCGCTTCATTTGTGAGCAGCTCTTACGGTTAGTGACTTAGCAAACGTCTACTTATGACCGAAGTGGCACAAAGTGCTCTGCAGGGTTGCAGAGGAAGTGCCAACATTAGAAGCCCTTTCCCGGGGAGATCATAAACCCGATGATGCTTGCAGAATAATCGAAGACAACGACTTATTTTTGGCAAGGTGTGTAAGATCTGGGAAGTGGATATCGTTTCTATTATCTTGGGTAGCCCACAGGGTGGCCAGATAAATTTGGACGATTTAATTTCTGAAGCGGTACGGTCTCCTATATTTTATTTTACTTGATGCTTCCTACGGCCTTTTGTTAACTTGTGTTGCCCCATTAACTATAACCTCAGGTTTATCATTTACATGGCGAATTAATGCGTGGCTTTTCGCGTGTGCGTGCAGTTTTTTTTTTTTGCTTCCTTCTTGTGGGTCATTGTACATCTCATCTCTTGGGCCTGATACTTCAGGTTATATCTCTGAGATGGGGAGGTGACTTAAATTCTGAACGACAAATAATAATAAGAAAAAATAAAAATAAACATTAAACGCTGTCTTTAAATTTCCCGCGCGGTGGAAATCGTTTCTTGTTGATAGAAAGAACAACGACGTGGGGGGTGACTAGCGTGCAGAAAGCGTGCGGTATTGAATTACTGTGAAAAAATAAAATGAAATAACAATAAGAAGAAAATTAGACTTTAGGCTCTAAACTTCGATTTAAAAAGTTTTATTTTAGGCTCTAAACTTCGATTTAAAAAGTTTTATTTTAGGCTCTAAACTTCGATTTAAAAAGTTTTATTTTAGGCTCTAAACTTCGATTTAAAAAGTTTTATTTTAGGCTCTAAACTTCGATTTAAAAAATTTTATTTTGCTTTACACTCTAAAAACGGAACTTCACCGCATAACACGACGTAAATCGATCCCCGGCCAGAATGTTATCGTTCGTGCGGGGGATTCGTCCAAAACGGTGGGCGTGCGCCTTTTTGTGTCACTTAACATGTCTGGTTAAGGGCTTTCTAGGGATCTTTTTTCGCGAATTTAAAGTCCCGCGAAATATTCGAAGGAATAACAGAAAAATACGAGAAAGGAATAAGGCCGAGGACGCTGAGACATCTTATACACGCGGTTTATTAGTCTTAGACTGCAGTTTCAGTTCTACTCCACTGTGATAGGAGGTAACAGTCCAGTTTTCATGAACCCCATACGGATGTCGGCGTTCCATGATTCAAGGTTTAAGGAATGAAATGGGTTAAGTACTTGTCCAGAGTTGTCCTTTTGTTAGTTTAAGGTGGAAAGCCCCAAAGACGCTTTGTGCGGGGTCAACGCACAGCGGCATCGCGAATTCAAGGTTCCGCGAAGAATTGCCTGATGCAGGCTCGCTGAGAAATCAAGAGCAAAGAAACCAAAATCGAGGGAAGCCTCTTTGATATTTCCGGTATCCTTCTCTTCGTTACCCCAAACAAGGGCTGGGATTATGGGTGCAGGTGGGACAGTGTCTCTCTCCCACCGAGAGGCCCACAGCTGCTATTGTGGGGGAAATTAGAAGGCAACGGACTCTATAGAGACCAAGTCGGCCTTCCAGTGATGGGCAGCGTGGACGCCTTTCGTACAGTCCTCTCACCTAAGTGAAGGTAACTCTAGGGAGTTTTAGAATAGCGTGCACGAGAAATAACGGGTGCTAACGCAAATCCAATAATGCACGGTGTGAGCCACACGCATAGACAGGTTTGAGAATCGGGGAGATGCCGGCAAAAGCGTCCCTTGTCCGGCGTTTCGTTGCGCCTTACAACTGAGGCAAAAGAAAAACGGCGGGAACAACGTCGTCATCACGCAAGCAAAAGTGCTCTTTGACATCAGTTGCTTTCAAGCTGTTTGCCGACGGCAATCTATCTGACTCTTCGCCTGCAGTTGGCGCTGCAATCGTGCCGTTGCAAATTCTTGTCTGCGCCGAGCAACGCAAGCTCTAGCAAAGTTATTCACAAGTTTAGCGAACGAGCGTCGAGTGCATGTGCAGTGAGGGCCCACTACTTTTTTGCGAACCCTAAACTTTAACGCCCGCAGACTGCGAGTGGAACTACAAAATAGCTTCATTTCCCATAGAAGAATTAAACTGCATGTACACTATAGTGCAAGTATACTTTGAGCTGCATTTTCAGTTACATTAATTGTTCTTGCCAGGTAGAATGAACTGCACTGCTGTACTTAACCCTTGATATCGCAAAAGGTTAAAGTTAAGAGCAAGATGTTTTATATTAGTACTGGGAACACAGGGGAGCTACATCGATCTGCGCCCATGGCGCTTATTTGCGCCAAATACAAAATGCTGCACCTTTCTGCTACAGAAGCACTGATGGTGTGCCCTTCGGCGCCCAAAGTTGGCCGACACACCTAGGTGACATGCTTTAGATGAATTTGGACTATCCTGTTAACAACAGTGGTATTGGTCAATTTAGCTATTTCAATTCTGTTCAATCCATGATCCAACCCTGTTCATCAAGGCTTGTGATATACAAGGTGCTGCGCAGTGGCTGCCTTGAACGAACTTTCCTTGAATGACTATCGACGAAAAGATGTGAGTAAGATAAATCTTTCGTTCATGTTGTGCATATAACAAAACGACTGAAGGCCACCCATGTACTGTTTTTTTTAGCTCAGAATACCTTCTTTAACTCGAAAGTCCTCACAGAAACAGATGCTAAAGGAGATATCGCCTCGTGGGGCTATGAGCTTGCATGATAGCATGCAGATATTCCAGTTGCATTCTTCGTCGCTTCTATGGTTATCATTGTTGGACAGAACAAGAAATGAAGCAGTAGTCATAACTGGTACGTATTTATGAACAGCCTCCCACACATTTTCACGTAAGTGTTCGAGCATACTGTGTGAACTTCAACTGCTGCCACCCATCTGGCATTTCCAGAGCTCGTAGCCACAGAGCCCTCCGCTCAAGGCAGATTGGAAACCTGGTCGGAAAAAAATGCATAACCAGCTCATTAACAACCGGAACCAAACCGCGTCGCACAGGTCACTCCAGCTTCTTAGTCGAATTCCGGTTTTACAAAAGCGCTCGACGCAGTTTGGCATCCCAGACAGAAACATCCCAAAGCAAACATACGTATTCAACACTGCAATAGTTTTCGCCTCGAATATCCGATTCACGACCACTTGATGCGCTTTGTCAGATCGTGTACCCCATAGTATTTTCCCGCTGCAAACCGAAACCAGAAAAAATTCCATTACGTCACTCAGGTGGCCCTCTATTTCGGCTTCACGGTTTGGGTGATGTGCCGCCTCCTTTCTTTCTTTGCTCCATGGTGAAACCGAAGCGTGTTCAACGGATGATAGGCGCTAGGTGATCTGCTCAAAGCTCGTCGTTCGCCGACCAAGTTTGCGGAGCAGAAGCTTCGTTCGCTATGTCACTGTTTGTGAAGCCTGTACCATAGGAGTGGGCCGGATCTGTTGATCAGTTTTAAACAAGGGTTTTCAGGATAGTATTCCCAGCCCTAGAAGTTCCAGCTACTACCTGTGCGGTTGAAGGCTTTGTTGTCGCTTTCACATGGTAACGCTGAGTGTGAAAGGTGTTTCAGCGAAATCAAACATATCTTGCAAGGACACTCTTGCAGTGCCTTAATATTGCTAGTATAAATTGCATTCGGCATGCCAAATCTGTTCTGAAACTTTACAAGAGTGATGCCTCGCAAGTGCCTTTTACAACCTCTTTGTTGAAAGCTGTTCAGCAGTCGCGTCAAGGGTATGGTCTTCGGCTGGAACGCGAGGCGAAGTTGGATGTGAGGAAGAAGCGCAAGGATGATGATATTGTGGGTGTACAAACGACGGAACTCCTTGAAGAGGAGAATGTAACGAAGAGTCGTATAGGACTGTCACGTGAAATGTTAAACAGAGCTCAACGATTAATTGCAGAAGGCTAGCTGCGAATAACGTGGAAGGGATAAATTCTGGGCAGCCTGTCCTCCACGAAGCAAATCGAAGCCTTCTGAAAGGACTTCAAAAGCTAGACGATATCTACTGAAGTCTACAAAACATTAAGCATTGAAATATATGCATGTAATCATAAGCATGTAAGAAAGGGACGTGAGGATTGAGTCATGTGGAACAGAACAGCTCAGCTGGATGATGATGTTAGTATCGCCTCCGTGCCGTTTTGCATTCTTCAGGGATTAAAAGCTTTATTCGTAGCTTCACTAGTGTTTGAACTGTAAACTCAACATAGCTTTTCTTCAAGTGCTTATATTTTATTTTCTGCCTACGTGCTTTTTTATTTATTTATTTATTATTATTATTATTATTATTTCTTTGTATGATAATAGCGCTGCTGTTTTGTTTGCTCCTAGTCAATATAGCGCTAGTCTTATAAAAAAATATATTATGTATTTGTGTGTTACTATTTCCTATGATCGTGCAACACATAATGGTGTGATCGTAAAAATCAATATTATTCACCTGAAATACTTGACAAGTTGTGTGTTGTTTATACCACGTGGCTACAAACTCTCATTCTGCTGCTCCCGCCCTGCTCCCAACACAAGTTTTTCTTGCTCCCAAAATTGCTCCCAACCAGTTCCTAGCTGTGAGCTAGCTGTGAGAACTGTGAGCACTTCTGTGAATTGTGAGAACTATGAGAACTTCCTAGCTGTGAGAACTGTGAGCAGTTCCTAGTTCTCCCTGTGAACATTTCACTACGTGTTGTGAAATTCTGCCGCTCACCACTGCGAACCGGTAGAGCTAACCTTCGCAGAGTTTTTGATGCCTCTGTGGCGACGTTGATAAGCCTGCGATGCATTCAAGTGAGGGGACGCGTATGTACACTGAGTAAGAGACCACTTTCAAGAATATGAAGTTTTGTTTTTTCATGTCTTTCCTGGTCGTGCATTCGTCCGAAGGCAGCTTTTCCATTGTTTTCACAGCTGCCGTCAGTAGGTGTAGCAGATGTTGCCTGTCAGGTTTTCCTTTGATGCCTACTGACGGCGGACATATGTGGCCTCTCTGTGTCAGCAGACATACACTTCGACGCACACGCGTATTCCACCTTGAACTTCTTCCCTGTTAATAACTTATGCTGAGTTAAGTATGCAAACGCAAAGCGGTCACTGCTGCACAGGAAATCTGTTGATGAGGCCGACCTTGCGTTTAACACGCTCCGCATGAAAACGTGTTTTCTTTTACTTACGTAGAGCTTTATTTAGTCCTGTTTTTAATTTGTACCCATACGGCGACTAGGTTCTTTCCAACTCGCATCTGGTTACCACACAACGACTCAGTATACAAATTTCTTGTCCACGGGTATATGGTAGCGGCATATTTGGAACGTGCTCTAGGCTTGTCTTTGGACCACAGCTGTGGCTTCAGTTTTCGGGAGTCTGTCTGCGAACAAAGCGTCTTGTGTCTGGGCCTCACAGGTGCCCTATGTGGCTAACAGTTGACTGTCACTGGGCGAGGGCGACATAACGACCGTGGTACAGTTGTTCCGTACGGGCATACACCAGCGGCATGGTCAAGTGAGCTCCAGCGTCACTGTCCATCAGTCCACGTCTGAACGCTGCTTATGGCCATAGTTGACTTGCGGCGCTAACACCGAATTAAAGAAGTAAAATAAAAATGCGGGAACAATCCGGGTGTTTCCCACAGAGAAGTTTCCCGAAGGACTGCTTGACCCGTAACGCTAGCGACGTTCTCTACAGTGGGCATGTCATAGAATTTTTTATGTGTCTTACTTATGTCGTTAGACTCGTTTGCGGAGACACTGACATTTTCTTCTTTTTGCTTGCTCCCATAACTCGCACGTCATTGCCGATTGCGTCCTGATCATATAGCACATAAGAAAGTGACCATTCTCTTCTTTCTGAGGCGCACATCTTGCAAGTGGTGCCCGAAACACCAGAGCTCATTTTAGTTTTATTTTCGAATCGTCTCTTCTTCATTGCCCATGGAATATAGACTCCTATCTGTGGCTGTGCTGTCACGTCGCCGTGTGAAGCTGTAGCTGGGGAGATCTTAAGACGGAGTAGAGGACGAATGGCATAAAAGACGTAACAAAACTGGGATGTCATTTCGTATCGAAAGGCATCTCTGGCCTAACAAGGATACGTTGGCTTGGTTGTCTAGATCGTCAAGACGTCTTCTTCGCGAACATGAACCAGTGCAATACGAAGCTGTAAGAGAACCTTCAGTCACAGGAAAAGTTTCTTAGACGCAATAGGTGCTTGTGCTGCCTCTCGTGCTTTTCCACCGAAGCAACCACTGCGAAGACAAAACAGTGCTGTACCGGCGTCTTCACGTGTTCTACATCTGTCAGATGTACTGCGCAACCTGTAATCGCGATAACCTACACTCTAAAAAGAGAACTTCACCTCATAACACGGTGTAAACCAGTCACTATTCAGAATGATATCGTTCACTGATATGATTGGCAAAAAACAGTGGTTGTCCTCATTTTTGTGTCACTTACGCAGTTGTGCCAAGTGGCACAAAAAGGCGTACGCCCACCGTTTTTCACGTATCCTGTGTGTGAACAATATCATGGGGATTGCGGATTGGTTTACGCGGTGAAGGTCCTGTCTTTAGGCTGGAAGCTGACAATTTCTTCACAGGAGCATCCTCAGTAATTTGAGAAACACTGATGTAGAGAGAGAGCAAAACAAAAAGGGGAGAGACTGGCTCCAGAAACACTCATTTCAGTGTAAATGGCCCGTCCCGTAGAACACTCCATTTGTTACACCTAAAACGTGAAAGTAATATCGTTGACCCATTTCAATTATGTGATATACATGCAATACTACACGCTTATTTTCCCTTGGGTTTGCGTGGGAAAAAGTAGTGCACTTAGCGCCAACCATCAAACGGAATGATATTTCCGAGTGCTTAGATTTGTTGAAAACCATATGGGACGAGCATACTTGGATAAGATAAGTTTATCCAAGTATGCTCCTGAGGCGCAGGAGCGGCATCAGAAGAAGGGAATATTTGCAAAATGTTGATCCACAGAGATCAATAGGTTGTCGTGATTGTAGCGAGAGAACACGCGACGTTTCGTGACCGACTGCACGCAACGAATTATGTACTCGTCCTTCCCGAAAGACGTACGCTGAGTACTGCGAACGTTATTCCGAGTAATTGACAGCGCAGGAAGAAGCCAAACGCAGATTTCTTTCGTCTCTCTCTTTTTTTTTTTCTTTTTTACACATTATCAGTAATCTAACGTTTTCTAATCTATATATGCGAATAATGAAAATTTCGACTTCACATGATGAAGTGCTGTCCACATCAATAAGTGAGATAATATATGACGGAGTAATGTGTGACTGACGAAGTTCGCCTGATCATTTCGCTGTCCTCAGAGAGGCATCGTTCACAGAACGATGTAAGAACTCGCTCAGAGTTCTTTAAAGTGACTCCTTTTGCATTCAAGTCGACAGTCTGTGTTGTAGTTAATGTTGCGAATAGAAATGGTTCAAGACACCCAGCGTAACTCAAGCTGTGCGTTTCAATACTTTGTCGTTTAAAGTCAGCGTGTTGAAGCGTAACGGAAACAGATTCCGAATATGGAACTCT
>JARGYV010097277.1:0-13439 GCA_029532675.1 Ornithodoros moubata
CAGAGCGTTCAGCGCCGTCTTCGCCTGATGTGTAGGCCAGGCCCCCAGCACTTTAGAGACGTTGAATGGCCTGCCGTCGAAGGCTGCCAGCGCCTGTTGTAGCTCACGACGACTACGGGAAAAACGTGGGCACTGGATGAGGATGTGCTCGGTGTCTTCCAGGACGCCACACAGTGAGCAGTTCGGGGAAGCTGCCTTGCCTATCTTGTATAGGAGACGACCACTATATGGCACATTAAGGGTTCCTACAGCTAGATATATCACTGTTATTGATATCTTCAGTGTCGATTTTTGACTATTGATGTTATTCGTGGTATTGCCGAAACAAGCATTCTGCCAGAAAAAAGAAAAAAAAAGTTAGCCCGAGAATGATAACGGTTTAAATCCAATCCAATTCAATCCAATGAGACGTTACGCGGACGTCATAATTTCCTTCGGACTGCGCAGTTACGACTTGCTGTCACTGTGAATGCCATCTGCCATGAATGTCTTTTCTTTGGAGTATACCCATGCATAATCGCGGTCGTGGGATTTTAGTGAGGCTGCCTTGGAACTCCAAAGGGTACGTTTCAAGGCAAGATGGCGTTTACAGGGCCCGCTGTCTCTGGTTTACGACCTGGGGATTTACGATTGGAAAGACGTCTGCTTCCTTACCTTCTATCATCTCAGGGGACCCATTTGTTGCTCTCGTTCATGTCTGTTTTCTGCGTTTTACCCGTACGTTTATGGAGGAGTGTGTATCTTTCCGTATGGGTCACCTTCATTTGTCCATTGCTGATGTAGTAACTTAGCGTGCCGTTAAACCAGACACGACGAGACATTCGAGGGACGTCATTGTTAAGTGGGCGTCTGAAAGGACTGTGTCTTCTGTTATTTAGAATGGCTGGCAATGCATTGAAAATACCGAGAAAGGCCTCATTCTGTCCATCATTCTCGCCCGCGTGACTATCACTGTTTAATGATTATTCTTTCTGCAGTCAAAGTCTGAATAGAGACTCTTCCTACTTTTCATCGTAAACCTGTTCGCTATGTTCTTTTTCACTTTTACATCTCAGCTGCAATTGAGTAACAAGTAGCGGAACTCTCGTTAGTTATACCGCATATATAGTATTTTATGATTTATGCTTGAAAAGGAGAAAAGGGACCTTTCAGAAGATGACACTTTTGTTTGTTTTGTTTTTTGTATGAAACGTGGCACATTTAGTGCCTACGTCTCAGATGTGGTTTTTTTTGCTAAGATCGAGGGAGCTTGTGAGCAATCACAGCGCCAGTTACGCACTTATGATTCTTTACGGAATAACGATAACTTCCGCAGTAAACCCCAGGGGAATCTCCCATATTGATTGAGCCGTAGGAGATATCGTTTACACATATGCCACCGCTGACGTTCAACCGGTACGTATGCTGCCCTACTCTAAAAAAAGAAATCGACACCAGAAAGCCTAATACAGGCAAAAAAAGAAAAAGAGAAAGGTCGTAAAAATCACATACGAAAAAAAAAAAAAGGACAACCTCAGGAAACGAATCGGCACGTCAATGCAAGATGACATACCTGGAATGTCGATTCGGCGCAACCGATAATAGAGTGACGCGAGCCGCCCTCGCCTAGAACAAGAATAAGAGAAAGGTATCTCGTAAGAAAAGTAAGAGGAAGAATGAAAAGGAAAGAAGCGGAAATGGAGTTTCGCGCGCGTACCAGTGTCAAGCGTTGGCGGTGGTTGTCCCGTGGAGAGAGTGCGAATTATCTTTCTTTCCTTTTTGTTTCCCTCCTTTCTTTTCATCTGGAAAGCAAAGAAGAGCGAAGTGAAGTAGCTAAGGAAATTCGCAGCCTAGGAAGTGGTAAAGGAAAGAGACCTCGAGAGATCAGGTAACAGGGGATGGAACAACCGTATGGTTTGGCAATTCTGCTGGTTGCACGCCAGCCGAGAGGGAACAGCTTCGTTGTTTCATCTCCTCTTCCTCATGTCTTCCTCTATGTGTGAATAAATATGGCGCGGTCTGTTTGCCAAAAAGAGACTGTGTACTGCGGTAGACGCACGAAAAAGGGTCTCACACATACACACACACGCACGCACGCACGCACGCACGCACGCACGCACGCACGCACATGCCGAGTTCATGCCGTTGGCGGCAAAAGATGTTGTTTTGGCGCCATGCTATATATTTTGGGAATGCAAGCGCGTGAAAGACACTGATTGAAGGAAGGGGTAAGGAACGGGCATCGTTTCGCTATATTCCTGACAAGCGCGTAGTGCGAAATAAAGTACATATAGGGTGGTAGCGATAACAGCCACCTTTAGATGGGGTTAATCCATCAGCACATAACTCAAGGTCGATGGGTATGGTGGTTGCGCGGTCACACGAAAAGGATTAGTAAATATTACTGAAGACGAGAAAAAACGAGAAGTAGAAAACTTACGCATCGAATAAATCACTAAAACGATAGTGCTGTGAGCAGTAAAATGTAACGTCCATACCTAAAGGGTGTCCCAAGTAAACAAATCAAACCAACGTTACGTATAGCAAAAGTACTTCTCTCCTGCTGGCTCAGTAGTTATCAAGTAATCGCTAAGTAGTGTTTAAGACACGTTTTTTTACAATATTGATCCAATCACCAAGATGCAGGCAATCTTGAACGAGTTGCAACAGAGGGATCACAGTATCATGCTCCTCCCGTCAATAGAGCGAACCTATTATACGTGCAGCTACATAAAATTTCGCAAGTCATCACAGCCCTTGATAGCTAGCGGACACGCCGTCTTCTTCTTCTATCTTCCTTGCCTTCTTCTTTTTGGCCATTAGCCAGGATGACTAAACCGAGTTCGATATATACTTCACGCGCACACCTTGCAGAAACATATTCAACCGTTACAACTTCCTCCCGTGTAAAAACATCACACACGCCCAGAATAAAGTCCTTTCCATATCTACACCCCTATACACAAACATCACGCGTTCTGCAGTCTCGAAATCCGTTCGCGAGAGAGATCAACTTGCGAAACTTAAAGCTTTTTTAGCTCACCTCACCCTTTTTTTTCTTCTTTTTTCAGTACACAACCACTTTGAAGAGAAAGCAAGATTTATGATAATAACAGCACAAGACACTGGGATTTCTTTTTTCCCTTTTCCCATAAGCACCCTCTCCCTCCTCTCGATCGCTTTCTCGCGGTTTCCCCTGTGTTTGTATGTACGTACGTCTTTGTATGTGACTACAATCTTTCTTCAGAGCCCTGTTTTTATGATGGGAAAATCAATATCACTGAGAGCAAGTGGACGGTGGCTACAAGAGTAAGCGGGAGAAAAGCACGAGTCTTGTATCTCGGAGTATGCCGGAGAAAGTAAAGAACGATATCGCTGCTTTCTTTTGGATGTTGCAGCCGAAACCGAAAATAGGAGATGGCATTTGGTTCAGCTGGATTGCAGGAACATGTTCGTCCTTGGCTGTGTTTCATGGGCTGGCGCGAAGCCGAGGTTGCAGTGTATATTTCCGTTTATTGTAACAAGCGTTCCTTGTGCGCTCAACCCTTTTATTGTCTCTTCTCTTTCCTTTCTCCCTGACTTTTAATGTTCTCAGCTTGGAAGAGAGCGCGTTTCAAGATACATATTTTGCGCGGCCGTATAAGACGCTTTCGAGTGTTTGCTGGAGCATCTCCGGATAACGTCTTTCTCGGATGCTTTTATGGAGAGCCTCTTATCTGCTGGGCGCTTAATTCAGGCGCATGGTTCTGCACAAAATGAGGGTTGAATTCGCTGCCGCTCACTAGCACATTGGGCCTGCCCTGAAGGGAATAACAGGAGACCATTTTATAGCAAGGGAGAAGCACAAACACACACAAAAAAAAGAAAAGGAAAAGAAAAGGAGCCTTACGTTCCGTGGGAAATGATGCAGGTGACCGGCATCTACCTTTTGTCTTAACACGCGCAGAAAAAAGAGAGAAAAGACGAACACCCGAACTCACTATGCCTTGTTTCTTATTTAATCATTCTGCCAATCCTTCAAACTGACTGATTTTGAAAGCTTAGGAAAATTTTTGCCTCTGCAAGAACCCAAGTGTCAGCAAAACTTTTTTCTTTTATCTAACGGTTTTTTCTCAACGCAGGTTTCTGTACTTGTGCGTACCTTTAGACACTCATTACTGAACATTCCATGCCGAATCACAGCCTTATTTAGTATGACTTTACCAGGTGTGGACTCTTCTTGCTCGGGCCCTATTTATATTGTGTTCTTTGCCTAATGATGGGACGTAAGAAATGTGGGGATGGTGCATCCTGAAATCATGATGGAAAACCTCAGAGACGATGAGGGAACACAGGCACGACATGCACAACACGAGATCTCCGAAAACATCCCGACGAGATCTCGGAGATATCGTGTTGTGTGTGTCGTATCTATCTTCCCTCATCGTCTCCGGGGTTTTCCATCATCATTTCATACCAACTGACCTGCGTTCTGTCCCTATTACCGTTAATGGCGCATCCTCACCATTTGACCCTTTCAAACGAACCTTCGAAGCAACGAAACTGACACTCTGGTGTACTTTGTTAACTCGCGAAATTCAAAGAGCGCACAGTTGCCAAGGCATCAATGCCGCTACACAGCGGAAGACGTACTCGAGGGATTTAGATTGTGAATATGGTGTTAAATTCTGACTTGGTTATAAACTGTGTATTGGGAACTGGAAATACCGGTGCGAAACATTAACCATTCTGAATCGATCGTGGCCGGCGTTTCCGTGTCACTGATCGAATGACTTGAATTTTAAGTTTCAGTAGTTGGTAGTGAAGAGTTGGTAAAGGAGGTGATGACGGTGGTGCTGTATTTTCAGGGTCATTGGCCGACACCCACCGTTACCGCAGCTCTTCCCGATACGGATCTGGAGGAAGAGCCAACAATAATTTGAACATAGGTAGGGATGAATGCCCCTCCTGCTTTCCCCTCACTATAGTAGCATATTTTCTCCTTTCCGTATATTTTTTTTAGCAAGAAAGCTCTCAGTAGCGTCCACGTGTAGATTTTACATATACCCCTTTATTTGTTCTTTTTTTTATTTTGGTGTCGTGTTATATTCGTCAAGAAGCACCTGACACCGTAGTAACCCTAACACCCTTTGTTTTTTTTTTTGTTTTTTTTTTTTTTGCCATGCCTTATGCGTATGAATTTTTGAAATAAATAGCATGCTATTTGCATCTCACATCCCTTCAACCCTTCTTCCAGAGGGAGTGAGAACACGTTGAAATAGGGACAACCCACGTTCGTTGTTTTCTTTTTGCATGAATCGTTTGAAATGAAAGCGAACGGTAACAGAAATTGGGAAGATGTTGCGAATCTACGATGAGTAGTGCTCACAGCGCAAATACTGGATGGTCATCCGAATAAGACAGTAGCATGCCATAGTTTCGTAGGTAACTAGATTTTTTTAGTTGATAATTTTTAATAAGATTTAAGTGTCTTTTTTATGTGAGAGAAGCTCAGACTCCCTGTATGCCGGGACACAACAAATAAAAGAGTACGACACTTTCACTGCTTGAAATTGACAACAATAATCTAGTATACTAGCCAGCGTCGTGGTTCTTTTTCTTGTCCTTGCTTCTCTACAGTTTATCTAAATATGCCGTCAAAACAGTGGCCTTTCGTCCCATTCCGTAACACCGTAACGCTGTGCGGAATTTGCGACGTTTGGATGTTTCGTAGCTGAGTTCACGCCGACTTTATTAGCGTCCTGGGGGCAGAAACATTAATAGCTATGCCGACTATTGCGACGAGTTCATGTACGTCCGTTACGTAGAAACGAGGTGGGTTAAAGGCATAAGACTTAAAAATGTAATGCTTCACATAGGAGGAAAACAGATACAATGATCGCAATCAGAGCACAAGAACATACGGTAGCTGGAGAAGCGCATGATGCACGTTTAGGTTGGAATGCTTGGAGAACCGTGAAGCTCCGAGTATCACAGCAAACTCTATGGCTTTCAAGTCGTCTTCGATATGCTGTTATGACGCAGCACGCAAAGAACGTAATCGTTTTTTGTAACAGTGAAAGGCTTTGCCTTAGGATTCGTATCTGGTGGTATGTAATGCGGACATTACCGTGCTTGAGTGTTTCTGTTGCCCTTGTATGTTAAAATTTCTGCCAAAGGCATAAAGGGCATGTATTAAAAATTATAAATTCTAGATGTAAAGTGTAACATTTCGAATATGTCACACGTTGAAACTTATAGGACGACGTTTTATTGTAAAATGATCGATCGCCGAAATTACTGTTGATGGCCATAATAGTGGTAAATTGTACAAAATAAGTAAGTAGGATTCGCTCGCTCTTGTTCGTTGCTTTGTTTTAGTGCTGAACAGAACGAATATGAATGACAGCTCTTTGAGTAATTTAAAGTGTTTGACGCTTATTAGATGGTCATTGGTTCCTATAACCACCAGGGTGCTTGTATCTCGTGCACTTTCATATCGTAGCGCAACAATAAATCTGCCCAATGCTGCCGCGAACAAGACTGTTGCACTCAGCGTATAGCGCGCAGTCCACTCAAAATGTACAAGACCCGGACAGAAAATGACGCCGATTTGTTTTCACATTCTATGGAGGCATTGTCTGAAGAAGTCTAGTGAAAAAGTAAACTAGGCACTGCAATTACGGCCTGCACCTTAAATTTCTATTGCAAACTGTAAGTTTAATTTTAGCCAGAACACTGCAACCACATGACATCAAACGCTTTCTTTGCATTTTACTGATACAGACCCGATGCAGTTGCGCGTTAGCCTAAGTCTACCCCATTTTTTCTGGTGTTCCTAGAGCTGTAAACATTCCCTTTTTTGTCCCGTTGCAGGCGCCATCTTCACTCCTTCCACCCGTGAGCTGCAGACAGCCTACGACTACACCATACACCAGCACAACAAGGGAGATTTCAGGTTCAAAGTAAACTCATCTATCGGAATCCTCACGAACGACGATCCTTTCAACCTTACACGTGAAGGTAAGAGGGAAAGGGAGACGCAACATGGATTAACTGGTAGACCTCTCGGCATACTTCTGTCTATTCGAACAATCCTTCCAATTGCTTCATATATTAATCTCGTGTCGTTACACATGTACAGAGAAAAATGAGAACGCACGCGCCACTGCATTCTAGTCGTGCCATTAGTAAATACGCTTTTCGAGGAATATTAAGCACATGCGAGCGAAGGATCGTTTTTTTTTTATGGAATGTAGTTATGACGTTGATCTTATATGACAAATACGCCGTGTCTGCACTTACATTCAAAGTAATACAACGTGAGCCACTGTAATCGTGTCGCGAAGGCTTATGGAAGAGGAGATAGCCTCTTTCTCTCCTTTGATCACGATGACATATATGCCTTGGGCTGCCTGGAGCCGGGAGAGTAATAATTGCCAGTCACTGAGAGGCAATTAACCCTTGGCCTTGGAGACGGAGCACAGCCTTTCCTTTATGGAGCAATGGAATGTAAAATAATACGATCTTTTCCTGCGCCTCTCTCCCGTGTCGTGGCTGTTGCCGAACGTCGCGCATAATCTCCATTTAGAACAATAAAAGAATGAAAAAGACAGAGGGTAACAGGAAGTAAGACAAGAGAAGACATCAAATATTAGTTCGTTACCAGAAAGAAGATCCAGAATGTAAGGTATACGGTAATTGATGAAGAAGGTCCCATTACCGGCCAGCTCTCAACTAGGTAGGCCTACAGGGAACCAAGTAGCTCGGTGTTAATGACGAATGCCATGAAGTGTTGAAGCACCTGTCGATGTTCAACAGTGCTCTTCTAAGGCCCCGAAAGTGAAAGAAGCAATCACTGAAGAAGCTGGCTGGCTGCAGGGCTCGAACTCCCGTCATCGTTGTACCAAAAGTGCTCCCAGTGATGTCTTGTTGAATTATCAGGTCTTTCCGCGTGGGCTATGACCTCTGTTGCTCGTGCGCAAAAAGAAGAAGAAAAAGTCTGATGATCAATCATTCAAAGACGAATATAATGGGGGTAAATGGCGAGCGTCACGGATAAACATAGGAAACACAAAAGCAAAATTTATACGTAGACAGCAACCTCCGAAAAGAAGGACCATCCTGTGATGCGCTTTGTTATGAACGAAAATCTAACGACGCAGCGTCTGTCTGCAGCCATTTACCTTTCTTTTCAAAAGTTCCGTGTGGACACAGTTCTACTTCCAACACCTTCTAAAGTGGATCGTGTTCTTGTTTCACACAAGCACACACGCAAGTATATAAATAACTGCGTATGAAATGGAAATATTGTCCTCCACCGTGGCAGACCCCTGCACCGTTTACGTGTCTGTAGGTATGATGGAGTGGGGATGATATCACAGCTGAGCCAGGAGTTCAGGCGCACACCGGGAAAGTTCTAGAAGAGACGGAGGCCCCTTTAATGTGTTGAATTCAACCATTCCTGAGAATTTCGGGCACCCTAAATCGCTGGTCGACGTCCTACATGTGGCTCTTCGTAAATCAGTCAATCCTCAATCGCTCAGTTCTTTTCGTATCAATACTTCATAACTTGTCATCTTTCTTGATCATCTGTACTTCGTAATACGTACATCAGCGCTTTCCGGCAGAGTTTAAGCCGGGAAACTGAATTCACTTACTCCGGATTCCATTGTAATTTCTTTCTGTCAATAGACTCCTGCAAAACAAAGCCATTTCGGAGGATAATGATAACGAAGATCTCCACTTAACACCAGATAACAGCATGGTAACTCGTACAACAATTCGGTTTGCGCCACGCCGCTGAAACATGCGCCGCCTGGGATTACTGGATAATGTTGATGGACACTCATCGGCAATTCAATGACCCCGCCTCGGTGAGAGACCCGCAAGTAGTGGGCAGATGAGCTGACAAGATCTGTTCAACGCATCTGCTGTAATGACATCCATTACGATACGCGCTATCCTGGCAATTATTCAAACATCCCGCAGGGCGCACCCAGGGGACCCGGAACATAGAAACAACATTCAGTGTAGGCCAAGGAAGTATCTGATGCAAATTGTGCTCCCCAGTATTGTGAAGGAGTGTCCTTTTGCACGGTGTAATCATCCCGAGTACTATACAAGTGAGAAGGGAAAGAAGAAAATAAAGAAAAAGAAACGAAATACAGTCTGGAAGCAGGTAAAAGTGAGCTTTGGTGTGTTGTTTACATGCAACACAGTGCTAGCGATTAGTGATAATGGTATTCTTGCATCACACACCTACCAGGAATATCAGGACTACATTACCACAAAATGTAATTGTTTTTATTGTTTATCGAAATATCGTGGCGACTATGAATGACAGGAGCATATAGGTTAAACTTGCTAGGGATATCAGGTGCTCGTAAAGTGACAGCAACATTTTGGAATGTCTTTGCTGGGCTGAATCAAGTGGAGTCCTCCACGCGGTGCCTATGAATGACAGGAGCATATAGGTTAAACTTGCTAGGGATATCTGGTGCTCGTAAAGTGACAGCAACATTTTGGAATGCCTTTGCTGGGCTCAATCAAGTGGAGTTCCTCACGCGGTGCCTGTCGACGCTGTTTGGAGGCTTTCACTTGTCTCATCACCTATGTTCGAATGAAGCGATATAAATTTAAATGGAATGCGAATAAGAAAGTACCAGGTTTAATTATTTTTTCTGTGACGCGTAGGATCAACTCTCTGAATTGCCTTCGTGCGCAAAAATAAATGCGTGTGTATCAAAGACATGCCTGCACTTGACAGTTGTTTCGAACTGCTTGGCTGACATCAGAAGCGCGCAAATAAATGTCTTATATGCCACTTAATAGACTGAAACATCCCTTTCTCACGGGCCAGTGATACCAGAATAAAATAAAATACAAGCGACAGAAAGGGGACTACAAGACAGTGGTGATGGTGAAGATAGCATATAAGGCGATTTGCCAGAATCGCGTTTCGGTCAGCCAGTTCAACCCTTCATGCATGTCAGCAGGAAAGGTGACGGGTATAACCACAATATAATGATGCGCCGGTTGTGATCAAGGGATCCTCGAGAGAGTTCACTCTTTTCCGTTTAAATTCTTTGAAGTCCAAGAGCGACTTGCTCGCTCGCGTTCTACGCCAAAAAATTGCTTGCGTATAAGTAAATGCCATCACTTCGTCCCAGAAAGGAGCCCGAATTCTAATTATGGTCATCTTAAAAAGGATCATGCGTCCGAGCGTCTACTGCTTCGCATGCATTATAACTCGGCAATTATTCTTCTCTCGTTCTACCTGAAGCTTACACGAGGAGTTTTCATTTAGGAACCTTCGTTCACTTTCTCAACGGCTCTCGCGGAAATTGCATTAGGGTACGCCTGGCGATTGTTGTACATAGAGGGCGCTTTATCAAATACGGGCGTTCATAACGCGAGCTCATTTTGTTGTGCCTACACACATTCGAGCGTGGCGAATGAAATACGCGTTTGTATCTTAGAATGATGCATCGTGCGCAGTGATCTTCGTGCTTGCTAGTACATGAAAAAAACAGACACAGTTAGCCGGTGAAATTGAGAATTGTCCGATTTGGAATTCTTTCTGATGCTGCCGAAAGGCGCTAGTTAGCGCCTGGCGGCCTTTTGTGAAGCGCTTACAGTACGTTTTGCAGTCTTTAACAATCTTTCTTAACGCTCTAGCGGTACTTGATAACTGAAGCACCTTCTGAGATAAAATACCAACATCTGTACGACTATCAATGAGACGAAGGCGAACGCTGGAACCAGCTTCATACTACTATAAAATTTATCGCTTATGCACACAAAAAGAAAATTCGAAAACTCTGTTGAGTACGGTCGACACTTCTGGACTGTGTAACTTTTCTGTGGCTACAATTATAACACAGCGTAAAGCGTCAAAAACATGACTGTGAAAACGTCAGCCTTGAAGGCATGCATGGATGCCGTGTCCTATCGAGCGCAAAAGACAGGCTGAGAAATGTCAGTTGCAGGACCCCCTGCTTTCTACTCCATTAACCGGCACGTTAAGCGTTCCAAAAATATCAACCCTTTGCTAGCTATAATGCCCACTCCGTTTCACTAACAACATTACAATCTCAAAGGATATGAACATCGCTGAAAAGAATCACTAAACCTATTATACAGAACTGAAAGTAAAGGAACGCGGACAACTAGTATTGCTAACTCTGTGTTTCCCGGGCTTTATTTTTTGTGCATGTGTGTTCTTCCACTTGTGTAGAACCTCGTGGGTGCCTGATCTTTTTCCTCACCCTTTATCACCCCTTCTTTCACTCCTATCATCTCTTCGAAACAGGGTAAATCTTGATGAAAATATGGCTAAACAAAATGACAGAACATTTTGCAAAATAAAAACGCATCCTCCGGTCTTCATATGGTCTATTTCTGCTGTGCACACCCTGAACCTCGATTTATGAAACCGTCTGTTTATGAAGGATAGTCCGAGAAGAGAAAGGCGTTCATTAATCGTGGTTTCACTGTACACCTAGAGAAAGCTTTATCGGCGGACAAACGTGTTATAGAGAGATGCAGTCAGTCACTTCAGTAAAAGGAGATGCAGCATTATGTGCCGCTGCCCCGCTGGGACCCCGATTTACTGTCGCCTCTGACGGGAGTCTGGGCTGTTAAACTTAAAGCGTCGTACGTGCCTTAATAAAGGCTACGAAGTATGCTTTCTTGCGTCACTGTGGTCTGCATGCAAGCGACCTGTTTAATGCCAGCTCCATTCGGGCTTTCGGGAAAAAGGGCGCCTTATGCGGGCATTTATGGCCAAATGGCGCGCGTAAGGGAGGACGCATTGTCGACAGATTTAGAATTGGCACGCGCGACGCCGACTCACGAGAGCTGTTGTGCTTTGAGTACCGGCAGCAGCAGCTTTTTTTCTTTTTTACTGTAATACTCACGTGGTGACAGCGTTATTTTGTGTATGTGTGTGGGAGGAGTGATTTATGTGTTCCACAAAACCGCCAACGCGGGTGAAAAAGAGGACAAGTGTGGTGCTTAAGATGACATCTGAGTGCGCCTTTATAAAGGCTGTCGTCCAAAAAGTCTATGTATTCGTTCGCTCTTCTTTTTTTATCATTTGATGGTGTTGTCCCTTTTGCGTTTTGTGTTATATGGTAGTGACTATGATCATGTAATTTTTTCAACCTTTGATGGCTACATGATGATTTAGTATCCTACGGTGTGCTTACGGATATACGCAGAGAAAAGAACCAGCTAACCTTACGGGTAGCGATTTATAGATGATGATTTCTGTTGCCTTCCGCGAATTGAAATTGAAATCAGACGCTCGAGTACATACAGGGTGTCCGGCGAGAAACTGTCAAAAAATCACTACAAAAAACCAAGGGCTAATAAAAGCATGGGACTTGCTTCATGAAACTCCTGAAGAATTTTGCCGCCTACTGTAATGATTTTCGTTAGTGTAATTAATTAATTAGTGCAATCTCGCTAATTAATATCTGAAAAATGCCAAAGAAACGTCACGTTTTTCTACTGGAATCGGAAAGGCCATGTTTGGAATAGTGTATCGCAGTCAAAATTAGTTGATTTTGCGCACGTTTTCCAGAGAAAGATTGCTACCGAAAAAGCACCCAGAATCGTATCGCAAGTTGAGCGCTTTTGCGTCCTTCGCTTAGCCGCAGATACGAGCTCCGCCCAAGGGTACACCCTCTGCGAAGAAAGTAGGAAGCAAACAAAGAAAGGAATCAAACAAAGCCGGTAAAGCGGAAGAGTGAAGCAGACCGCAATATCAATCACCGATAAACAGAGTGCTTCACCGATTTGCTTCTTGGTGTACCCTTGGGCGAAGCTCGTATCTGCGGCTAAGCGAAGGATGCAAAAGCGCTCAACTTGCGATACGATTCCGGGTGCTTTTTGGGTAGCAATTTTTCTCTGGAAAACGTGCGCAAACTCAACTAATTTTGACTGCGATACGCTATTCCAGACATGGCCTTTCCGATTCCGGTAGAAAAACGTGACGTTTCTTTGGCATTTTTCAGATAATAATTAGAGAAATTGCACTAATCAATTAATTACACTAACGAAAATCATTACAGTAGGTGGAAAAATCCTTCAGGAGTTTCATGCAGCAAGACCCATGCTTTTATTGGCCCTTGGTTTTTTCTAGTGATTTTTTTACACTTTCTCGCCGGACACCCTGTATATGCAGTACAGATAACGCTATCGAGCTGAAAAGTTTCGAAGTTCATCAACTGCAAGAGGGATTAAAATACCAGCAGATATAAGTTTAGAAGAGCAGCTTATAGTGAGATCTATAGCACTTCCAGGGAACGAGTGCAACTTTCCACTGTATGGTAGATCTTAGGGACACTGGCAACCCTTATGTTTTCAATGTATGTTCCACGTGGGAGAGCGTCTTTGCAAGACATTCCGAGAGCGCGGGCGGCGCTTTCGGAGTCACGTGATCACATGAGAAGGATAGGCAGTGTATGGTGTAT
>JARGYV010097333.1:0-10417 GCA_029532675.1 Ornithodoros moubata
TTTATTAGGAAGGCCATATTTTACAGCTTGGTTTTATTCTGAATGAATGTGTTTTTCTGCCATACACCACTCGGTGTTTAGTACTCTGAACTGCGCCAATTTTGGTTGGTGGAGGCTCGCCGATGTAACGTGGTGGTATGCCGTTCTGGACGAAGTAATAACGTGAGATGATAAACTGAAATAAGAGAAAAATGGCAGGAACCTCTCTTGCGCCTCCGTCACAACCTACGTCTCAGCTGTGTTGGAGCTGGGTAGAAGAGAAGCTGCCGTGTCACATTCATTGTATTAGCATAGCTGTCAAAATACTCATACAAATCTGCTCATACGTGCAACACCCATGTCCTGAAATCGAACTTAAAATGGTAACGACAGTCCTCCTATGTCATAGATAATTCTTCTCCTTGTGTACAAACGGCGAGTGCGTGTCTGTCCTCTGAAAATGAGCCGTGGCATAACGTGTTTCATTGTTATCACTGCTGTCTTGGCCGTCACCAAAACTGGGTGCCTTCCGGTGCTCACTGTGAGTGATCTTGAAATGTACACAACATCCATGTAGCATGTCGGGTCGGCTTTTGAGCTCGCGGTAGTGCGCATGAAGCAATTTAAAAAATATCGATGAAAAAAATTCTATTATCCACTTTTTCTAGTCTTCCTACGTGGACTTCTCCTATACGTACGCTGCTACGGCGCCACCTTCGTCGGGTACTTCGCGCAATAATTTGCATCGCCAGCCGAGTTACCTGCATTTCTCATCAGGTGCTTCCCAGGTATGACGCGAAGCAAGGCTGGAGCGACCAGACCCGCCTGTTTATTGTAGGAAAACTATTTTGTCAATAAACTTGAATGCCTTACCTATACCAGCTTAGTAAATCATGCACTACTTCATCCAGGAACACACGGTGGCGCCATACATCAGCAACGAATGGGAGAACCGAAGATGGGATGTGTCAAGGGACAGACGCGGCAGGAAACGAGGTGCATCACAAGGATGTATCGAAAGACGCACTTGTACGCACAAATGGAGAAAGGTATAGCTGTGACAACTGGAAGCGTGATCAGATAATAATAGTTTCTGCACTGGTGGCCCGTCCTTGCTTTGCTGGACTTGCACAGTGGTCTGCACTGGTTGGCATGCACAGAACCAGTTGTGTTGTCAGGAAAATTGTACGACTATCTTGCTGCGGGGCAAAGTTTCTGTTTCAAAGCATGTAGACCAGCTAGCAATATACAACTCATAATGTTGTTCTTTTTATGGGACCTCGTCTTGAATATGTCGACGTAAACACTACGCCACAGTGTTCTCCGTAATACAGAAATACCGAGGTGTCCATGTAATGTCGATGTAGCACTGGTTGAGGGTGGGGAGGTTCGTTTCTTAGTGTCCTTGGATGGGAATTATTATTTGAAGATATTGTGCAGCCATTTTATAGGAATGCGTCATTTGTTCTACAGTGCAAGCATGACTTTAGTGCCTAGTTTACATAGTGGAATTTGTTATGCCCAAGAGCTATCTCCGCCTCCAAAGGTTCAGATGTTCTAGGACACTATCATTCAGAAACAGACACCTGTTCCTTCAGAATCGGGGCGGATACATTGGCTGCAGATGGGAATCATGCGCCCGTGGGTGGATACCCAGTTCAACACATTCTGTGGATGCGCGAATACAGCTGTTTCGGTATAGTATTACCCTGTAATGCTACTGTCTGACCCCGCTGGACGTGAGCAAGGGACCTTTGCGTAAAGTGCCATCCCCGGTTTCCTTTCCGTTCTCTTCCATTCTGGAAGGTGAAGTCTCGTGACATCTCTTGAGCTCACACTTTGCTTTTTTCTTTCAGGTTGATCAACGTGGCAAAGATGAAGACAACGCGGTGATGTGTATCATTTGTCAGGATCAAGTTCAAGATAACGAATACCTCAGGTAAGATCCCACTATCCCCTAGCAGCGCAATGTACTAAAAGTCGAGTGCTGAAACGAGGCCCGTTATCCCCGGGGCCCGTAATTTCTCTCGCCGGCCCTGATCATGATCAACATCGTCTTAAAATTTATTTAACAGCCTTGTGCACTTTTAACTCACCCATTGTGCCTTTGTGCTGCGCATACTATTGTGTAAGCCCTTTTTATTTATTTATATTTGTGTGTGTTGCAGACGATTACCCTGCATGCACGTCTTCCACATTGCGTGCGTGGACCAGTGGCTCAGAACTGACAAGCGTTGCCCTGTTTGCAGGACCGACATCTAAAGAACTAGGCTGCACCTGAAAAATTAGATAAATATTTATAATAAATGGGGGACTAAGTGTGTTAGGGAGTAAGTCAACAGGAGGGAAAGCGAGTTACTTGGCTGGCTTTTGCCAGTTTGCTAAATGCTCATGCAGAAGGATTGCAGAGCCAAATGGAAGCCAGCTCACCATTTCAAAATGCCTTGCTGTATGTGCACAAAAATCAGAATTGAATAAACGTCTCAATATAGTCCGTACTTGGATAGACGCAGAAGGGTGCTCAGCCGACGGTACGTGCTGCGGCTTGCAGGGAGCGAAAACGAGTGCGTGCTACTAAGGACCAACAGGACCGTGCTGAAACCCTTCGACGAATCACCCCCGAAGAAGTCAGCTACGATTTGCCGGAGGCCTCAGTTATACAGCAAGGGACTTTCGTGGTACCTCGCACTGCTCTGAAAGATTAAAAAAGAAAAAAAGATAGGTCCAAAAGATCTGCAGGGATTGGAAGCTTAAGGTTGATAGATTCTGCCCAGAGAGTTTTAGCACCTCCCTCGGCGTCAAAATTATTGGGTAATTCCTCATGCAGTCCCGACACGGCACACGGCAACTGGTGCGCCAACGAAGTTCTCGCAGGCAGTCGCCTCCAGTCAGTAACTGTTACAAAACTCGAAACGGTAAATGTCTGATAACAGACATCCCTTTATACAGCTGAAGTGGCATTTCTTCGCATCAAATATTCCAATGCTAACCTGCAGTGCTACGCGGTGCCACCCACCAAACCCGAAGGTCACCCTTTTCTGCCGAAAGGGACTCATAGTATTTGCGTCAGATTCCATCGCGAGGTAGGTTGCCGTTTGCGCAAACGACAACTGAGGTAAGGTTATTAGGTGGAAAGTGTCGCCAACGTATGGCGCAACGTGGAAAGCGCTGGTGTATTCGAAAATTTGTTATACTCATATCGTATATCACAGACATAACATTGCATCCCAGGTAATAGGAACTATTTTCCCCTCTAACACATTTGACTTTTTAGTAAAGTGTTCCAAGGGGGCAGAAAAGTGTTGGCCAACTGTACATGTTTCCGAGAGACAGTGACGTGTTATAAACGCTACCCGTAGTGGCGCGCGAGGATGAATGAGGACGCGCGAGGGCACGGGATGAACACCGAGATCGGACCTCGTTCGTCTAAGAGCTCACTCGTGAGCCTTTCTAGCTGCAGGAATAAACGTGTTCGTACCCAACTCACTAACCACCTCATTACCCTTGCAAAATTCATCCAATGAAACGCTATACCGTAGGCCTTGATACTGCAAGTACGTAACATGCACGAGGCGACACTCGTCGGACTCCGCCGCACATGCACTACTTCAATTCGAAGGGGCGAACGTTCGGACGTTTGGACGTTTTGTGTCAGAGTATGTACGCCAAGACATTTGTTGCCAGAGTGAGCCTGGCGGAAAGTCGTCTTGCAGAGTCCTCGTTGTGTTTGCACATGCTGATCACTGAAGTCCCCTGCCCTTTTCGTGCCGGACTGGCCATCCGAAGGACGTCCTAGAAATTTCTTATGGCACGAGATCTTCTTATGGCAGGTGTTGCTGCAGTTCGCGCTCTTAGATTTACAGGACTAGAATCAGCAGTAATGAATAAGTAAATACAACGAAAGCAATATATCAACAGAATTATTTGTCTTCACAGTGATGTAGTCATGACGTCTGGTAGACAAACCGAAACCGAAAGCGCCCCAAAGGTCAGCCGAGTATTGCGCGCACAAGATGTCTGTTTGACCAGAGGATTAGTCAGTGGAGTGGCTAAAAGGGGCCGCGTCTCTGAAGTTTGGGAGCATGATCCAGTTTGCCGTAGGTTTTCAGGCTCGGAGTTTTGTGTGGCATAGGACAGTTTATCCGGGAGACGAAGGACCGACCCTTGTGCGTGTGCGCGTTATGCCGACTGTTCGTATGCCTCCAGTGGGAGGCTGAAAGGATCTGGGAAAAGTTCTCCCTTGATCTTTTTCGCTGGCTTCTTTCCAAAGATTTCGCATATCCTGATAGGGTTTCCTTGATAACAACTTCGGCAGCCATCTTGGCGGAGCAAAGCGGAGCAGAGTCGCGCGACCTATAGGTGCATGTGAAGTACGTTTTTATGTGCTGTGAACTTTCCATCACCTAATATCTGCGTTTTTACCACTGTTTTATTTTATTCATTTATTAGTTCCAGTCTACCATACTCGCGTCAGTGCTGTTGCATTTGACGTCACTTGTCAACTCTGGATTTGGAATACCAACGGTCAGAAAGGAGCCGGGAGAAGAAGAAGAACAAGAATACCTGAGTAGATACACTATTCTGGGAACCGTAATGTATGATGCATGTTCAACAACAGAGTTTACTGACGGCCATACCACTCCCTTCTTCGTTCGAGATATGCCCAGTTTTCCTCGCTCCATTTATCCGCGACCCCCTTATCCACCACCTCCTTTATCGACGAACTATGAGACAGCATACTCGACGTACCAGTCTCCTTACATGCACTCGCCACCGCCTCATCGGCTCAGGAACCAGCTTCAATCGCCTCGTACACAGGAGCAACAGCACTACCTCCCCCAAGATGTCTCGAAATCGACCTTATGCTCAGAGCCTTCTTCAGAGCCATGTCAACCTTCCACCGTTGAAGAACTTTCTTCTGGTGCTCAACTGGTAGATTTGTCAAACGCATCCACTACCCAGAGCAATGCAGGCGACGACAGCAACTCGACGAAATTAACTATCCACAGAACCTTCTCCGAACACTGCTCTTATAACCTATGTGTCTCGGTGGCGGTCGTTTTAGCAGTTGTGTTTTTGGTGCTCTTAGGTTCGGCGGACAAGCTGCTGCACATGGCCGGCGAGGATTACCAGGACAATATACCTATAATAAACTTTAGACATAGGTTTCAACCCGGAAGTACGCCGGCTGACGACGACAACAACGTGACTGCCGCAACTCGTCGAGTGAAATTAGTCCAGTGCACTTCGGAGGCATGCAAGTGGGAAAGCCACTACTTGGCAAACAAACTCAACTATTCTGTGAACCCATGCGACGATTTTTATTCTCACGTCTGCTCAGCGAACTGGTTCACGGACAACCACGGTGTCAGCCCTTATACATACCAAGCTTCTTCGGTGCTGATGAATGACTTCTGGAAATATCTGCGTATGAGGCCCACAGGTTCCCCACCATTCGTACGACAAATCGCGGCCTTAGCTCGAGGATGTGTGGAAGAAGTGAAAATTGATAGTGAGTGGGCAACATTTCGCAGCATTCTGGGAAATCTACAGATACCTGGGTGGCCGTACGTCGGCGAAGTGACACACACAGAGCCCGATGACGTTGCCAAAGTTGCTGACAAGTATCTGGGAACGTCAACATTGGTGTCTCTGATACTTCAAGAACGGCCATCAGACGGAGAACCTGAACTGCTTATCGATTCACCGCCGATATTCATACGGCGATACGTCACCTTGTTTCCAGAAGAACGGCTCAAGACTTACGCTAACTTTGTCTTCAATGTGATGGCCGTATGGACGAGACCGTCACAGATATCTTCGAACCTCTCACTTGAGATCGTTCACCTGGAGTTCAAAATGTCACAAGCAGCAAGCCATTCTTCTCGAAGGGTACCTTCTGTTCATCAAAAGAAGCCTATTTCTTCATTCAAGGCTCTGCGCCACTGGGACTGGGTCAAGTACTTGTCTTTTTTTGTGCAGGACGTAATGCCCAAAACGGTCAGTACTAATGTAGTTCTACTCGATCCACCATACTTGGAACAGTTGTCGGAAATTCTGAATCATGTAAAGCGTCGTACCCTCATCAACTACATTGGCTATCGTCTTGCCTTGATGGTGTCCCCATTGCTGCCTAGTGGGAAAGCAAGCTTTATGACCCCGTTGAGTCATCATCATCAATTACGTGACGCCGTGCCGGAACGGTTGCAAGCATGCCTGTTCATGCTGGAGCGCGCATATCCGTTCGGCATCTACTTCTTAGTTTGGACGATGGTACTGTGGAGAAACAAGTTCCTCACGGCAGGGGAAACGGGCTTCGCAGATGACATCAGCAGTCTAGAAGATGCTATACGTGCTGAAATGAAGCAGATTGCGTCTACCACTGTATGGATGCTTCAGAACGAATCTTACATTGCCGGTTCAAAGATAGACCGTATGCAAATAGAAGTGATTCCAGATGCTCATAAGCTGTTTCTGCCGGACGTATCCTTCCCGCAGATAGTTCCGGACGCCGGAAAATTGCTTCTGACGTACAGCACATTACTTCGTTTCACTCGGCTACAATACTGGTCTGCACGAGACACGTCTCACTTTCGGGTTCCAAGAACTGCCGCGGAGTCTTCGTTCGTTCCTGGATTTGCGTACGATCCTCTGCGTAATGCGCTGTCACTCTCGCCTGCCATCATCTCGTTTGTTGCTCGTGCTTCGCGGACGCTTCATGCCATTCATGTGCCCTTTCTAGTCGCTCCGTTGCTACGTGGTATGTTTTCTACGATGGACCTCCGCGGTAGCTTTGTGGACGCCAGTGGAACCGTTCGGAGGTGGTGGTCGACTGACACAGAAGGCAAGTTTCTAAATAGGGCATGGTGCGTTCAGGACGTATTTTTCGGCAGAATGAAGACCTACTCGAAGCGTCATCTTGAAAGCACCTTATTCTTAGAGGAGAACGTAATTGATAGCTCTGTGCTGCGCCCGATGTACGACATGTTCCTCAGGTTCGCCAGTCGAGAAGAACTGATGGCGACAATACCGGGACAACCCACGAATCTCACTTTTCAGAAGTTGTTCTTTATCAATTACGCCACAACGTTCTGTGAACCCGTTCGTAATGCGAGCTACGCTAAAAGACAACTCCAGTTCAAGATAGCTCTCCCATCGACTTTAAGGGTCAATGTTCCGGTGTCATTGTCGGGTGCATTCGCGGAAGTGTTTGGATGCACTACAGAGTCTATGCATACATGCGCCTTTTGGTGACCGTCCTTTGGATATAATAAACATAAGGTGATTTATTTGAATACGGTGAAAATTTCGTTGCGTTTTTTGGTAGAGCGTCGCAGAACATTTGCTGGTAGTAGCAGAGTTCTGAAGCAGGGACTGAATGTTGCTCTGCACACTGGCCACAGAATTAGGCACATATTCATGCGAGCTCCTCAAAGGAAGGACACGATCAGTAGAGCCCACAAAAAAAAAAAAGTCTGTAAAGCCAGTACTATAGTCTTTGCATGTCGTCGTATCTAGTGGACACAATCTACAAAGGAAAATAAGGAAGCAGCAATGGCCAAGACTGCAGGCATGGGTCAAATCGGGCTCATGCTTAAACTCACTCTCTACATACAAGACGAGTATTCAAGAAAGGATTTCGCTTATGATGGCAGTTTTGTCGCCGCTGCTTTTCGCGGCCTGTCCCGCTGCGAGACCAGCCCCACAGCCGCAGCCTGTCCCAATATCAACTCAGAGGGGACAGATGGGTCGGGGGCCGACTTCTAGAGAAACTGCGCTGGCCTACGTCTTCAATCGTAACAGGGACACACAGGACGCACCCTTACAGAACAGTCGGAAAGTCTTCCAACATTTCATCGGCACATTCGTATATGGTATACCTTCGAAGTCACACACATCCACTGTTGAAGTGAACAGGTACTCCTCCTTCTCCTTGATAGTGGGCCGCTATCTGCAAACGAGATCCGCCAGAGTCTATTACTGTTCTTTTCTTATTAATATCCTTGACCTAGAAAAAAAGGTTGATCATCTGAAAAAGTCGCTGAGAAAGAGGTGCACCTCAACTGGTGGCATAAGCCATAAGTTTACAAGAACAAAACTTACGCCTGTTACGGTGTCTACATAGAAGATGCCAAGCATTGTGCCCACGAGATGCTGCGCGACTGCCTGTTATGTAGCAACCAACAAACCAGCGCCCCGAAATGTCGATTGCGACTTGCAAGCTTATTTAAGGCTCGGGGCAGTTACCGCGGTACGTGCGGCATTGCAGTGACAACTCAGAACTGATTGAATGCTGTCTGTGGTAGTTGGTTCCTTCGATAAGTGGACTTCCATAGAGCAAGAGACATTGCACACCCTTCCCTCTGCCACTCTTCGCTCTTTCTCCTACCTGGAGCAACAAGCCGCCATCGCTAAGCAAATTGACTTTACGTCCCACTCCACGAAAATGTCATACGTGCACTTTTGGCACCGTGTCTTTTAAGTACAGGCAAACTGCACCTCGGGTGCACTCGGGTTTAGGTCTTTCTATCCGCTCCCATGTTTAAACTTGCTGCTTGGAGTGATATGGGCGTAAGTGAAGTATCAGTTTCCAGTTTTCGAGGAAACTGAATTTATGGCGGATACTCTAGCCACTGTACTACGGCGCTGTTCGTACTTAGCCAGGAGGAAAGCAGTGGTCTTGGCTGTTTCTCTTTCGCCCTCTCCTTGACATGATCGACTGCCACCTACACGAAAAGAGAGACTTCATGCGTTTCCGTTTCGTTACGTTCCTCTCGGTGGTCATAAATCTGCGCCTCCCAACCGCGTAACATTAATCGGGCACCGTACTCGAGGTGCCATGGGTCTGGTTCACACGGATCTGCGGTTCTCCTCGCTAGCCCGTACAACTGTTTGGGGTTTGAAGCTAGTCTGGAGACACTAAGTTAGGGGAGGACCACGCAAACGGAGACGAAGAGATGACGAAGCAAAAATACAGAGGAACTGAAAACGAAAAGATCACCTCGGGGAACGGCAGTAGGGAGTGGAGAGTTTTGGAAGCGAGTCGGCAGGGTGTGCTGGGAGGTCGAGACGGCTGCGGCCGCGTGCGGTGTACTGAGTGAGAACATCACACCTTAGTCTAAATGAAAGCGCCGAGGAAGTTTCATTGGCCTTCAGACTGGGCCGCTTTGTGGGACCCCACCATCTGCGAGACTGATAACCGAAGGAGACCCCACCGCCAATCCAGATATGTTTCATTCATATTATGTTTGTTACTCATTCGTGCTAATGCCTCATGTCAGTAAATACTTCTTTTGTTAATCTGAACTCGACTCCTGGCTCCTTAAGCTCTATCTCGCCGAGGTCCAAGAATTACCCGCGTGCTTGTTTGTTGTTGCGTGCCCGGGAAACTTTCCAAAGCGCCGGCTCCATATACCTGCAGAGCGTGAATTTGCATGCAAATGCGTGGTTTTGTGTGTGCGTGTGGTGTTTGTTTTTTGAGACTCACTCATGATATCTCGTCACCAATAGTCGTTTTTCCGTCGAACAAATTCTTGACAATAGCTGCCATTATAGTAATGGACTCTAGGCTAGCTCCCGGACACTCCGGACGCTCGGGAAACCTTTTGGGATGGCCATAAGTAAAAGCAAGAAACTAGCTGAACATGTCACTCACTGACAAGCACAAACACGTTCTCAATAAATCCCGGCCAACAGTCAAAGGGGGAGACAAAACACAGGAATAACTTTCGGTCTCGCGGCAGCAGACCCCACCGCTCTTCTGTACTATACGAAATGTTTGTTCCAATAAGTGTCCGTTCGTAGTGCCCTTCTGTTATGTTATCTAAAGCAATTCACTGATGAGAAGCAGAACACCGCAAAAGAAGTCCTTTGCTTTCGTCCCAGACGAGTTAGATGTGGCACTTTAACACAAAGCGGCTGCACAGAGTCCTGATAGCGACAGCACTGTATTCTGCAGCATGTCTTCTCTTCGTGATCGTCAGCGACGATGGAGACGTACACGGGAGACGACCGATTGTCTTCTACCTTTCGCCCATCAGCCTGCAAAGATATTCCGACCACCAGCCAATGCTAGCTCCACCGAACCGTTTAGATCTCAGCCACCGCCAGTATTTACAAGCGCAGCGCTATATTATCAACAGAGGAGACAGCATGTGCTACGGCAACTCCACGCGGAACACCACCACCGAAGTCGTAGACTACCTCTTCCTCGTGTCTTCAGCTGTGCCGAACTTCGACCACCGCAAAGCCATTCGGAACACCTGGGGAAGGGACGTGCCAGGCTTAGGTAATAACTGACTCGCTTTCTTGCTCGGAGTTTCCAACGACAGTATTTTACAATTGGCGGTTGAAAGTGAATCCGCGCTTTACTCCGATATCATACAAGGGAACTTCCGCGACACTTACAGAAATGTCACCTTGAAGTCTGTGATGATGC
>JARGYV010097341.1:0-22204 GCA_029532675.1 Ornithodoros moubata
AGTGCCTAGATGCAGCTAGGCTTTGAAACGTGGTGTTAGAACGTAATACTGCAGCGATTTTCGTAGGGCATGTTATGATTTTCTTCTTTTCATGCCGCGTAAGCAGCACCCACGTTTTCTGCACATGTGAAATCGAAGACTACGTTCCGAAGTTAGGACGATGTATTAGCTTGAAAACTAGCACCTGCAAGCCCTGGATCTTTGGAAAGTAGAAGCCTTCGGAAAGCGTCCTGTGGCTTGCATTTGCAGGTGTTTGTAGAACAAGAAGAAGAAAACTGTGGTAGTGGTTTTGAACTTTAGTTCCCGACACGTAGTACGACTTTTATACTGAACAGTAGACCCCGGACCTAAGTATAATTTAGAGACCGCGCTTTGTAAGATTCCTACCGCGTTGGTCAAGCGCCTAGTGAAATATTTTCCCATGAAACGAAGAGCAGCCTTTGGAATCGTATTTTCTCTGCACGCACTATTTAATTCCATGGAAGCATTTCACATAACCAAAAACCGCCCCTAGACGTTCCGCAGACGTACGCATCGGGACACACGGTACATCCCTCAGACATACGGGTTCGATCTAAACTACGTCTCCTGGGCGTCCATACTACCCTCGGTATCAAGGCATAAACACTTTTTTACATCCCGGGAATGCTGGAGTGGATGCGCTACGGACGGGGTCTGGATTTACTCGCGCAACCACAAACCGCCGGTAGCTGTCCCACGGACGTAAACATCGGGGCGCTCAACTCGTCCTGCGGACGTATGTACTCGATCCGCAAACAATATCTAGAGCGTCCGACAATCAAGCGAAATATATGCGCCGCTGGACTGCCCCGAGACGTCGCTCGGGACTCAGCATGGACACAATGAGCGTGCAGTTTTGACTCGCTGATATTGCTCCCTCCCCACCCCGTCTACCCCGTATAGTGTCCATATATTTTAAACGTGCTTACACAACGTTGTTTCGCTTCAAAGTTCTCTATTTCGTAAAACATAAGACTAGCAACGAAAGCAATGCGATTGCAAACTGTAAGATGGGCAAGACCAGAAGCCTCAAGGCTATTAATCTTAAATATAATAAGAATAATTGGTGGGTTTACGTCGCGGGACCACGAATTCTACATTATGCTATGTATCCTCTATTTTGCCTTACTTTCAAGTGAAAGCAGAGCACTTCGATCGACTCTCACTGCCAAAATAAAAAATGAAAAGGAAGCAGTGATAAAAAAAAAAAGAATAAGAAACTAAAGCGAGCATCGCCTTGCTCTTTCAAGCGTTAAGTGAAATAACTCCCAGAATAAGAGTGTTTCTACAACACACGCTTGTGATGTTCGATTTATGTATCACAACCCTCGTATCAAAATTCTAATAGCCATAGTCATATTTGCTTCTTCTTTTGTTCATCTTTCCTTCGTTCCTTTCCCTCTGCTGAAACGACTAGAGGGGGCGCGTGAAGCTTTTCGTTCACTACACTGAATTGCGCGGAAATAAGCGTTTGTTACAAAAAGGCGACACCCTGCTCTAGTGCATTCAAACATATACGTAGACAGTCCGATTGCACAGTAGTTCGTAGTATACGGATTCAATCTAGTCGTGTCCTCTTCGCTTGTATTGTAATATTATGTTTGATATTCGATTCATAATAGCTCGAAGTGCGAAATATTCCACATCATCATCATTGTCTTCATAGGCAGTCTTGCTCCTGCTGTTCGTGTTGCAAACTCAAGGTTGCGACTTCACGAGAAGTGAAAACAGCCAGCGTTCCAAATAGGCACAAAGAGCTTACTCCAAAGAACGCGTAGCGTGGCCATTTAGATATCGCTATCTGTATCCAACATACCTATACTGATTCCGTGATCTAGCAAAAATATCTTTCTTCACACAACGAAGAGCACAAGTAAACATTTGTTCGTCGCTTAGCGAAACAGCGTCCTTCATGCTGCGTGGCTGCTGACTTAATAGCCAATATGACCCGCATAAACCGTTAGTGCAATAAATTACGTTTCCAACGCCATTTCGCGTGACTTCATTCCCTCGAGCTCTGCACGCCCAGATTCAACTCCATTTTGCAACAGAGAACCCAGAGACAGCAACAGTGCTCTTTTCGATCGTCCCAAAACTATGCGGTGTCTACCAACCAGGGGATGTGCGGCAAAATGTTCCGTTGTCGCCCGTGACGTAAACTTAGCCCTGGTCGCCTCTTATCTCTCTTTGCCTACCATCAGGTGGACAAAGCATATGAACCAACCACTGTAGCGTCGCTAAGGATCGTAGACTTCTTCCACATGACGTTACAAGTTATTGTTATTATTATTATTAGTACAGCCGGTCTGTATCCATTAACTTGTCGTTTTTTATTTCTTTGTTTTCTTGTTGTTCTCAAACACAGAGGCTATTTTCACGTACAGAAATTCGGGTTTCTGTGAAATCTAAATACTCACGCTGTGTGCTCTTTAAATGTTTCACAGATGGCAAGAACATCCCCCACAGCAAGCGCATCATGTCTTACCCTAATGGATCATTGGTGATTGACACTGTGAGCAGGAACGACGACCAGGGACATTACACCTGCTTCGTTCAAAATGAACTTGGCAATGAGGCTAGAAGTCATGTCAGTATCAAAGTAATCGGTAAGAACTACACTTCAGCGTCCTAATGAGCTGCAGCCCAGAATGTGAATCGATCTGTTCTGGTGGACCATACTGAGCTCCGGGCGTTGCTAATGACCTACCGGTGTTCGCAACGCGTCGACGCTCTCCCGTGGGTCTATGTACTTTTGGTGGAGCTGCATCGCTGGTTTGTATACTCTATCGGTTCCCGCTACGGCCGTGCGTGTTGGCATCGGCGAACTTCTCGCTGGTAACAGGGGCAGCCCACAAGATCGCTGATGTTTCGTTGCAGACTCGTGGGCGATTTCAAAAAATGCTAAAATTGTGGCATAATGTTACTAATGACTATATGGACGTCGTACTCTTAGCACAGGCCAGCAACTTATAGCGTTACTGTTGTATTAACGGTCGTACATTTAAACGCAGGGGTGCCTGCCAGCTGCTGCTATCAGACAGCTGTACCGATCCGTATCCTACGTGCGACAGATATTCCATTTGTAACACTGCGTCAGAGCACGCACGGTCAGAGCAGTGAGCAAGTGTATTCGTATTAGAGCATTGACACATGTTTCGTGAATTTGTTACTCTTGAGGTAACCATGACCGTAAGATACACAATGAAAGCCAATTTAACCCTTTCGTGCACTGCACCTATCCGCTCCCATGATGATGTGTCCATTGATAGGAGTTTGACTGTTTATTTTGTAAGAAATAAACTAAATACCGAGCGCAATATTCAACACATGTACATTTCAGCAGCTTTTCTCGCGTGATGAGTAAAAAGTAATCCAAAAAATCTCAGTGTGACACACAATTTGACACCTGCCTTGTTTTTTATTCAATGCAGAATGATACCCCCAGGCTGAGAGGCCAAACTACCCCCAGGCTGAGAGACCAAACTACCTCCTACGAATCTGAATGCAAACCTTTAGACACCCTGAAAAATTTGAGCATCAGCTGTTCCGCTGGGAACAGTCACCCCTTTATTTCTTTATTATTTTCTATTTATTATTCATTTTATCATTATTATCTATTTATTTTTACCTGACTTGCAACCTGTGATATTATCTTCTACGCATAGCCACGTTCCCTCACGTAAACCTTTCAGTAAACCATCCGCCGTTGACTGATCTTTCTCTTTTCATTTCATTTTCCCTTTTTAGTGCCGCCTTCAATTACGCCATTTTCATTCCCGGAAAAGCCTCAAGTCGGTCTTCGTGCAAGCGTTACATGCAGCGTGCCCGATGGTGACCCACCGATCCAGCTGTCGTGGCTCAGGGATGGAATCCCTTTGCTCTCGCCACGCACTCAGGGGATATCCCTCGGCCACGTAGACGACTTCATTTCAACTCTTGTGTTCAAGTCATTGACAGAAGAGCACACAGCTGTTTATACTTGCGTTGCACACAACAAAGCGGCCTCCGTCAACTACTCGGCACCTCTTGTAGTATATGGTGAGTATGGCAGACCAGGTTCCTCTCGTATTGGGGCCACACATGTCACCAGACACGATTAACCACGTTTGTTTGCCGCACGTATAGCGTGCCGCAAAGCCTTTAGGCTAAAGGCAACCCAGCTTATCTGATGGATGTATGGAATGAGACGAGGAACGAAGAAATACTGAGGCCGGAATCTTGACCCTAGTGATTTCCTGACAGAAATGCTGATCAGTACACCATATTAGGTGTCGAATGATGAATTTTATGAAACTGGCAAGCCCAGAGATACTAAATTTGCAACCAAATTAGTGATTATTGGGGAGACGAACATTTTCTTGTGTCAAGTTCACGGCTAGTTATAGACATGGACTGCGAGTAGCATGAAGTCATTCTGTGGAATACGTAGAGCGAAAGTTGAGAACGAATTAGCCGAAATTAAATTTACGCACACAACTACTTTCCACTACATAAGTACAATTACACATTGCTCTCCATTTTGGATAGTGCTCGCTTTGTATTGTGATGATGGAAAGCATATCAACACAGTCAGTGTGAAGAATTAGCAGGTAATGCTGCATACATGTCCGGCTAATCGAAGTGATCATGTTATTTGTCTCCTTTCAGCTCCCCCACGATGGAGAGTGGAACCTGTGGACGTAACTGCCAAGACATCCGAGAAGGTGGTGCTTGACTGTCAAGCTGACGGAACTCCGGAACCCAGGGTGCGATGGAAGAAGTCGGCAGGTTTGAAGGTTTCTCTCCCAGAAGCATTCTTCATAAGAAATTAATATTCATATGAATAACCACGAACAATTCAATTAATACCCGTGGGCTGTAATATGAAGTGGCATTTAACTGCAATAGTTGTTCGCTGGCTTCAGGCGCAGAAGAAACAGATGATGTAAACTTTCGTGATCTTACTTTCTATGAAACCGGTGGCAATACATTGTGAGGTTTTGCTACAGGGTATTCTATAACTGTACACGTACAATAAAGTACAGTAAGTAATACAGGCGTAGAAAATGGCACCAACGTAAATTATGGTGTCTGTTAGCTGCACATTATATATGCTCCTCGGTATACAGTGCGTACTATGTATACTTGCACTGAAGGCCAGCATATATATACATATATAAAAAAGAAGCAATCTCAAAATCGTCAACCACGCAAATCCTCTAATCCAGTAATCACCTGTAATGGTCGTGTATACCGTGCATAGACAAAATACCATGCTAAGGCAAAGCGTAAGTAGAAACTACAAGCAATTTACAGTACGCAGTACTAGAATATGCCTAGAGACAGTGAACTGGACCATTTCGCTGAAGAAAGTGTCCAGCTGTGCCTTGCCCCCAAAATCCTCAGCACCCAACGCTCTTACCACAGTGGTATACGTGATACCAGACAGGCTCGCCGGCATAAACAACTAAAAAGTTCTCGGATACTCTTTCAACAGGTGCACCGAGCTCGGAGTTCCGTACCATCATTAGCAGTTCAAGAATGCAAGCTCTCGTGAACGGGTCTCTTGTTATTCAAGAAGTAGAGGCATCGGACGCCGGAAGTTACATGTGCGAAGCGTCTAACGGGGTCGGGCTGCCTCTCTACACTGTTGTCCAAATGAGTGTTCACGGTAAGCGTCGACTGGACGTGGACTAGAAAAAACTCAGAAATACAACAGTAAGCGCTGCCTCTGATAGAATAGAGCCTTTGTGACCGAAGGCTCTCATGGATTAGATTGGATTACACAAATAACGTCTAATTTCAGCACCTGCCAGAGTGAAGCAGCGATTCCTGTCGCATGTGACACGCCGGGGGCAAATGGTGTCGCTGCGCTGTGACGCTACGGGCGATAAACCAATCAATTTCTACTGGATCAAAGATGGACAGCCAGTCAAAACTTTTTCTTCCCCTAGGTCTGTTATCCTACACGTTTTCGCCCAGAAGCCTTAATACGAAGAATTAACATAAACGCCTTAATGCTAGGTACATGATTAAGGACCATTCGTCAGAATTTTCCGCATGGTCATCGTTGGAGATCGTGTCAGCCGAGAGGAACGACACAGGAACGTTTCGATGCGAGGTGTCAAATGCGTATGGGCATGATGAGCAGACGACACATTTAACAGTGCAACGTAAGACTTTGTGATCTGTGATCTGTGCGACTGTGGTGTGTTTTAAACGGTAATTGAGACTTTCTGTAGTGGCAATTAACTGAATCTCTCCCTTTCAGACAGACCTGATGCTCCCCCAAGGCCAGAGGCCCTTAACGTTCTCAGTCGATCCGTCACAATCATTTGGAAGAGTCCCATGAATGGCAACTCACCTATTGTTAAATACATCGTACAGTATAAGAGAAGTGTTGGTACGTAGATTTAGCGTACCTCCATATTCAAAGTCCTTTAACCTTTATCTTCGTGTGTTTGTCGTGCGTCTATTATTTGGAAGGGTCATACATGTGCCCTCTCCAGACTCGTGGGAGAAGCACCTTAGTGAGATGGTTGCCGAGCCAGACCAAAGCCAAGTCACGGTGCAAGATCTCCATCCGCTGACCGAGTACAACTTTCGGGTACTCGCCGAGAACGCCATTGGCGTCGGGCCTTCCAGCGATGTGCTCACGGTGATTACTGAAGGAGAAGGTAGACGCTGGGAACTTCGTATTTATTGAGTTTTCTTACTGGTAATTCGCTTCTTCAGTGCCAGCAACGCCCCCACAAAACGTCAAAGTAGCTGCAATAGGATCGAAGAAAATTGAAGTGTCCTGGAGGGTAAGGGATGTAACCACTCAGCTTGTATTATATATTATATAGCAAACGTCGCAAAACCATTTATTTTCCGTAGATGCAAAAGCATTGTTCTCATTATCCATAGCCATAATCTTCGATGGATATCATCTTAACGGCTCCTTAACGTCAGCTAAGGAGTCCAGCAGACTCTGGTTCTCGTTGGCTCGACAAGGATTTTTCTAGATTCAAGTGCACCCATAGTTCTCGGGGGGTGTAGAACACTTCTCATCCTATATTGTTGTGCTAGCAAAGAGACATACAGAGAACAGATGTTTTGACACTTATGCGGTTTACATGACACACAAGAAAATCTTATCTAAAAGTGCGCGGCTTCGAGTCATGTAGCAGTCGACCCGCGGAATGAACATTGAGCTTAACTGGAAATACTTGCGTGCCAGCGGCCACTCACCATTGGTGTACTAATAGTGGTGCATTTCTGTTCTCTACTCTTCTCCTAGCCTCCTCCCCAGCACCTGCAGTACGGCGACATCCAGGGTTACTACGTAGGCTACAGGGTGCAGGGCTCTTCTGAGCCCTACGTCTTCAAGACGATAACAAAGTCATCGGAACTTACCGTTAGATGCGTAATAGACAACCTACTTCGCGCTACAGCCTATGCTATTGTTGTCCAAGCCTACAACGAGAAGGGGGCAGGCCCTCTTTCCGATGAGATTAGAGTGCAAACTTATGAACATGGTGAGTATAGTACAATTTTTCAACATATATGCAGTTCTAAAGCTACTTCAATCACAATGTGTTGGCGTGTGTTTCCCACAGATCCTCCACCACCGCCAATCGTGAATGTCGTTACACGTACAGCTAATTCCATTGAGCTGTCTTGGTCTCCACAGGGTCAACCAACTGAAGTCATTGAAGGTAAGAGTCTCTAATCCTCATACATTGCATGAGGAAACTTGGCGTGAAATACCCAGTCAGTGATGATGGTCCTTGTTCCTGGGGCTATTTCTTCTAGTATGTTCAACGAGACAGAGGTGTTAACGGGCGGCGCAAGATGGACAATGTTGTTTTACGTATTTAATTGGCATTCAACATGTGGAAAGAGGGACTAATGTGGCGCCAACGTCGAATAAGCGGTTGGTTCCCCATATTAGCGACTCGGCGCGAAAATTCGTGCGGAGGTTCGCTCTGATGCCTCGCCCTACCCTGTACCCTAACACAGTCAAACGGTTTTAGTCGTGCGTTGTATAACGTACGACGACATCACAACACTACTTGGTGTTTTGCGGCAAGTTCGGTCATAACTGTATGACCCTTGCCCTCTTCGAATTATACACATCCACACACATTCACAGGCTTTGGCTCACTAAAAGCACATTGTCACTGCAAAGTGCTTCAGTATATGCGTGGTGGGGGTAAAGTCGTTGACTGCTCGGCTTGGTCGACCTCGCTTAGTGCGGGCAATGTCAAGCTGATGCAGGGGGAGGGGGGCATATGCGTCCTGGGCCGACTTCGCAAGTAACTGTGCCGGCATACGGCCTAAATCGTGAGGGGAAAACTCAGGAAATACTCTTACGGCACAGCCGACCGCAGGATGCGATCCCACGATCTCCTAGTCTTTGGCAAGTGCTCGGCAACTGCCAGGGAGCGCGCATTAGCCTACTCGACCATTCAAGTTGTCAGCATATACGTATACCATACATAGCGTTTGCCCAAACGTGAAAAAAAAGTTTAATGTAAAAAATAACATAATAATAATATAATAATTTTTAGGCTTCCACGTGACACAGAAAGACATTATTTTGTGCAGCTTTTATATAAAACCTAAAGATTGCGACGAGATAAATTCAGATTGGATTCTGCAGAAACTAAATTTTCAAAAAGTGGCATTTTCATAATCAAGATTGCAGAGTTGCCATTACAAAATGTGAATAAATGTCGTCATGTGAGAGAATGAGGCAAGTTTCAAGTCTTTATTTTAGGATATATTGCGAGATATCGCCTTCACGACGGAATCGACTGGAACGAAGTACCATTGACTCCGGACAAGAGTGCATATGTGTTTGAGGACCTTGTCTGTGGAGGCACCTACCATTTTTCTGTGCTCACTTTTAACCAGAACGGGAGAAGCGACCCAGGGCAAGAAGTGCAAGTGAAAACTGAAGGGTCAGGTTAGTGCTCAATATTTATTCTTGCAGGCTGATTCAGGATGAGTTGTGTTGTGAGCAACAGCAGGAGCTTCCTCGTCGCTTGAAAATCAACAGTGCTCCTCCTCCATATTTTGCTTTAACTGTTCTGACCCGATGCCGTGAGCTTTGGACCTTAATCACTTAGTTACAGCTTGTTCACTTAATGACCTGGTAATGCCAGAACACGTCCGCTGGGTTCGCGGGAGTCTTCGATGCCAGCCTGATTTAATACATTTATTTTGATGCTTGAGAGAAGTCTGTAATGCTTTGGAAGTGTATCTAGCAATACCCTATACATTGGCTGAATTGAATGGGTCTTTAATGGAGTTAAAAACAATTGTTTTAGAGGTATCGTTCAGACGTGTTAGATATCACTTCCCAGGAGCAAAATCACCAGAATCACAAAATCATGGTGCAGGAGAGCGACACATTTCTTGCTTTGCTATATAGTTCCACAACCGCCATCCCAGAAGAACGCTGTGTTGCCCAACATCACGTCTTTCACCCTGGTGCTGAACTCGTGGAAAGACGCCGGTTGTCCTATCAGCCATTTCTTCGTGCAGTACAGATTAAAAGACGACCCAGACTGGACACTGCTTTCTTCGAGAATTTCGCCAGATAAAGAGGCAATCGTCATCCACGACCTCCTGCCGGGCACCTGGTACACGATCATGGTGATGGCCTTCAACAGTGCCGGTTCCACAAAAGTGGAGTACAACGTCGGAACCCTTACACATGCGGGCAGTAAGTCAACTATGACAAAACGTGGCTGATCTGTACACTCAATGGCAATGGGGGTAGCACTGTACTCGCCGAGCAGGGAAATTCCCCATATCACCATCACCATTTAATTGTTGTTGTGGCTGATCTGCGAGTGGAAAACTTGACTTCAGTACACTGTGGGGTCATTAATCAGTCCTGTATCGGCAGCATGTTTATAATATGAGGTGTGGTGGTGAGCAATGATGAGGGCACCAATGTATTCCAGGCTAAATTTCGTAATTACTTGACGTGCATGGGACCATTCCTTTAAAGGAGCCTTAAGAGGACCAAATTATTTTTCTTTTCTTGGGTCGTGGTTGAACATCTCTGCATCGTGCCATTGAGAAACTATATTTTATGGCTTGCGAAGATAGCACAGGAATGACTATACTTTCATGCGCGCCGGCACACTTGTCCAACTGTTCAAAAACAAGCACGTGAAAGCAGAAAGATGCATGTGTCATAATATCATAGAGGACGTGAGCTCTCCTACGATACGCAATGTCCCTGCGTTCATAGGCACCGCTCCAACGAATGTTTCAATTAAGGCTGTAATCCTGGCACCACCGTAAGCATGGTGCGATTACTGCTGAGCGGGAGAACACAAACAGTGATCACCAAGCTTCGGCCAAGCCTGTCACTCGTATGCAAGACAGGCTCCTTTGCGTTACACACATTATTATACCTTTTCTACTTCATATTTGAGAACACTGTTTTAGGTTGGAAAACGGTGTGAAGCTCAGCGAATGGGGGTTTGACACTGTTTGACCTCACATGTGATAGGAGCCGTCTCAGTCTGTTTCCACGTACATTGCTACATAGTCCATTTGTTCAATGTGAACTAAAATAGTTTCAACGGACCAGATTGGTTTTGTTGTGTATTTGTAGATGGGTGCAACAGGCCTAGGAAACACTTGTTGCCTATTCGTTAGTAACGGTATGCGGCGGAACTTTCTTTCAACTCGTTCAGCTTCATTTTAACTCTTCTCCATTGCAGGTCCCCTGGTTCCAGACAAAATGGCTGAAACAGGGCGTGAAAATGTGCATCGCTATCGTAACCTCTCTATCATCGTACCCATTTGTTGCTCTATCATCGTCCTCATCGCCATTTCTGTGGCTGTCATGGTACTTCTATGCCGTAGAAGAACGTCATCACCATCATCACCTCCACCTGGAATGACGACCTATGAAGGTCCGACAACGTTGCGCTAAGAGCCCTTAGCCACATACAACATTAATGTCGTCTAATTACTACATAGGTGTGCGAATGTGTGAAGACTTGAAAGCGGACTCTTTAATCATGACTGAGCTGGAGAAAGCTACCAACGATAGGGACTACTATCCGTCCCCGTACGCTTCTTCCAAAGTGGCGGACATAGGTCGGTGCGACGAAGAGCTTCGCGGTGTCGGGGAACACTCCCGGGTGCTGTCTTCAGCTGCATCTGCGGCTTCTGTGTCTTCTCCATACAGGTCTTCACGCCTGGTGGAACATACTTACGATGTGCCTCAGCACCCTCGCGAGGGAGCTGTGAGTATTTATTATACGAGAGAATGCCAGACAATATTGAACTATAAGACTATTTCATGAATGCGTGGGTTACTATGCTACTGACAATATTTACATGAAATCTATGAAAAGCCCTACTGAAATAAGGTTGTCAAAACACTGCATGATGTAGTAGAGCGTTAAATATGTTAAGTATAATAATTACAGTTGTAGATATGCAGTTATATATTGAGAGTGACTGATTGTCCCCATCCAGTTCTGAAGAAATTAGGAGTCCTTTTTGTCATCTTTGTGCGTATAATCGATCTATAGCCTATGTTTTGCGCTCCAGGATTCGTTGACTCTAGTCATCGATATTTGCCGTCTTTTCTCTCTCTTTCTCGTTATTTCAGTTTCTAGGATCACTCTATGGTAGGCTAGCATAAGGACTTCGCGATGTATCAGTCTGTTGTCCTTCTAGTTTTTCTTTCTATATTCCCCTGAACATAACATACAAAGTGAACTCTACATAATCGGATGTAGACATCACGATGAGCACGTCATACACTGTATCACATGTGAACCTGTCATTCTCTTTCGCAGCGTGGTATATTGGATGGATATTTCTAAAGGTTTTCTTTACTATCATTTGTCTTCTTTGCAGAAAAGTCATCTGTACAAAGGTGACATGGAATGCGTTGTGAATAAAGACAAGTTGCAGAATCACATAGGTAAGATTGCAGTATTAAAGTCTCATTTACCTATGTTGCACAGAAGTGGACCCTAATTAACGCACTGCTATTCAAGGAAAAGAAAAAACATACACAAAAACAAAGGAAGGGTCAGTGGGTGAATTTTTAGCTGAACCCAACATGTGAACAACATTATTCAGGACGTGCGGAAGCAGTTGATATGAAATTGAGCTTAAATATCACTGCTAAGTCTCAGAAGTGGCGCTGCAAGATGGCATCATTGTCGTTAAAATTATACAATTTATTGTTTCTGTGCGTGAGCGTGGTCTGGCCATTTTATATTTTTGTCAGAAGCCTAATTGTGTTCCAGAAATATTTGAGCCAATTCGTCACAGTCTAACGCGTACAGTAACACACCACACTATATGAGAGAAACTATCGATATCAACCGATGCTAATTAGATGACTTATGTCGTCCTCTCGAAAAGGAAACGTCATAAGTTTTCTCCTACGACAGTCCTACTTCTCCTCCCTCCCCACATTAGAGAAACATGAAACATGAGTTTTCATACTTTCGGTTTGCGGCGGGATACGTCTTCCTTTTAGTATTCCTATCTTTTCTTCATGATAGGAAGTACGCGTTGAAGCATTCATGAGCAAATTAATTAGACATTTTCCTGCATTAAAGCAAACGCACGAAGAAAAAGGACAGTGATGTCCCTTTGGTTCATCGCAAACCAGCTGATATCTACTGCATATATCTGTTCGTTTGCACGAAGAATTCCATACGATCGCAGTTCGTGCAGCTTTTCCTTTTCTGTAGCGGCCTATGCCAAATCACTTATAAACAAGCGGTAATCAAGTACAATTTGACAAATAATAAGAACAGTAGTTCTTGAATTTAATTTCTTGACTGACGAAAAATCCACGTAGCCTCGTTTGGGACAGTATGTCCATGAGTCCTAGGTGACAAACAACCAACGCTGCCAATACTCATGGCGGCGTTATTATCACAGCTCCAACACAGCCTTCCTGCATCATAGTGTGTACCGATGAGATAATTGCCGAGAACATGGGTGTAAAAACCTATGATTGTTTCATCTTATTTATTTGCGAACCCGTGGTAACCCGCTGTAAAATGGTCTAACCACATGTTACTGTAGTTTCAGAGTTAGGCAAGAAAGAGCAATACTACCAGCGGATAGCTGGAAAAGGCCGACCATCCGCATATGGTCTCGTCCACCCAGACCCCAATCAATTGACAGCTTACCAGTGGTCCGATCCCAGCGAAATTGATCGGTTAGACAGGTATGTGTACATCGTGCAAGCATGGTTCATATAACCGAGACCCATTACTATAGAACTCTATTTGTCGTGCATCTGTGCAGTAGTATTAGTAGTGAAATTATTAGCAGTAGTACGTGGCTATTTCAATGTCTATTCTAAGAACACTACTTTTACGATTATTTACTTCATCTTACATCACCTGACGGAAAGTCATCCGGTAGGCTGCTGTGTAGATATAGACCTATAGAAGAGTTCTTACGGAGCAAAATCTTACGGATTCTGCGAAAAACGTGATCGATGCAGGTGTACTTTGCAACTATCAGTAGTATACTTGAGTGAGCATCCTTAAGCCGAACGTAATAGAAACGCATTGCGGTGGAAAGTGCGGCAAAAGTTATAGCTGATACCGCGATAACGATTATATAGCCCTTGATCCTAGCACTTCTGTCTCCACTGATTGGCTTCTACTCCTCTGTTGGTTATCGCTTTGCTAGCCTGTTTCTTTCTTGCTCTGCACTCCCTGATCCCGCTGTGTGCACTCAAGTAGTCATGTAACTCACACGAATCTCCTGCACCCTTATGTGTCTTCAGGATGTGTGCGTAGAGTAGATGGGTGAAAGCGAGCCCTACGTGGGTATTTCGTCAATTTACTGTCGTGTTCTGCGTCACGTTGCTTTCAGGTGGTGTTTGACTGAGAGGGATATTCACTTGAGTGCATTTCACATGCCTTCCTCGGTAGGAAATCTTCCGGAGTTCAGTGAGATTTCGGACACCGAATGCGACAGAGACCTGGAACGGTTTGAGAATGGTGAGTACCGAGAATGTTCTGCGTGGCGCATCTGGCAATGCAGTAAAATCACTTATGAAAAATTCGAGAAAAGGAAAGAGAGAGAGAGAGAAAGTACAGACGAGGGAATTTGTGCATCAACTACGTCAAGTGATTCTGTTATTGGACGTTTCCTGCAGTTGTAGTTTCCCGTACTAATTGAATGAATCTGATTTGGTTAGTTTGGCCTTGAACACCTAAAGGAACAATACCTGGAAGCTGAAAAATCACTCCTTATTCACTTGAGTTACTAAAGAAATCTCCCTTCGTATATCGTGTATATTCATCAATTACAAACATAGTTAATTCAGCCTTTCGAATTCAAGTCGCAAGAAGATCGGGGAGTGCAATCAACTGTTGAGGGCTTCGGCTAAATTTAAGCGAGCAAAGTTGAATTGATGTGCTGGATTGACGACGACGACGACTAAATGATGATGATGGTAGTGGGGAAATTACCCGCGTCAGTTTTCTGTTTTACGTGGTCATGGTTCTGATTTGCCTGTCCATGTTTCTTCTTTTTCTTTCTTGCTGTCCAGGCATGCTGCTCGTGATAACCCGTTATTGGCAAATTTCGTGCTGTCAAAGAGGGAATGTGATCATCCTGAACGATCATTGGCCCTTACCATGATTTGCGGTGCTCAGGAGTGCAGCTTATTTAACGATTTTCTGGCAGCCAGTGTCGTCTTGGTTTTATTTATATTATTTTACTTATCATGATTGACCCCGCACCCGATAAAGCTACGCTCCTGATCCTGCATGAAAGCTCCAATACTTATCCTGCAATGCAGCAATTCCTAACCTCAGATACCAGGTTCATTTCGCTTTTTCTCAGCTTGCGGTGCTATTGACTACACCGATATTCTGTACCTGTCAGTACCTGTCAACTCACAGCGAACGAGTGAGCGATCAAGCAGGAACTTGGTGAACACATATTTGTTATGTTTATTTGCACTGACATACAAAGCCGGAAAAGCCCGTACAGAAAGCCAGTTTTCTAGCTTTCACATCGGCCATGTGACTGTAAAGGGCGTCAACTCCCATGTGCACGTATTTTCCTCTCGGCCAGTTTTGTACACATCAATGTACCTTTATAACCCAGCTTTACCATATAGCATTGTAAAAGCCTGAAACCCTGCGAAACCCTGGGCATACGCATTTCTTATCTGTTCTGCACAACAACCAGTCGATATTCTTCAAACGCACAAACCACGCCGACTTTAAAGGGAGATTTCGAGCCCAAGTCTGATGTTAGTTATGAGATTCTTAACGCGTGCAATGTTTTCCTCTCAAGCGAAGCTGCAGTTTTTCTACCGCCAGTTTCATTTCGCAAGACCACATTGACACCTTTTGGCAGGTATTTCTGGTTTCGAAGTGGCGCTGGTAAGCATATAGTTGGGACTTGAACGACACTGCAATAGACGGCGCCATGGCGCCACACCGTAGTCGCGGGGAGAAGCTGGCGCGTATGTATGGTGAGAAGTTGAGAACGTCATTTATGACGTTCTCAACTTCTGACTTACGTCGGTCGTTTAGACTTAGAACGGTCGTTAGGATGCTTGGCGAGGAAGATTGGAAGAGTCCTTTTCTATTTTATTGCCCGAATGCGGGCTTGTTTGAACCCGTATTAGGGATGGGGATCATATACTTCATAAGAAGCCACGCAATTATTTCGAGAGTGACCCTTTTGGACAGGAGTCTCCCTTTATGACTACTTTCTTTAAAATTGCCTAAGTGCAGGCAAGCTGGTGAAGTATACGAACCCATAGGAAGCTACGCCTGGGACTCAGTGAAAACAACAAATAGCAGCGAAAAAAAAAAAAAGATAGGTCTTGTGCATATGTGTCTTGGTGATACGGCGAGGCTTCTTTGCGCCAGACAGCTGAGCCATTTTATCCCAATTTCGCTGGACTTTCGCGTGTTCTAGACAGATAGGCGACAAGGTTCTAACTTATGCCGAGGATGCGGACTGCATGATAACTGCTTTACAGCAAATGCTTTGTCAAATTCTTTATGTGCATTTCATCAACGTTTGTTTGCATGACCATCCCTCTATCATCCCTAAACGTATTTCTCTTTTCTTTCTTTCCAACTGCCTCTTTGAAGAGATGAAGTACAGGTCTTCCCTACAGAAGCACAATCTGTACAGTGTTCACTAGCGCTGCAAAGAACGTCATATCACCAGCGGCCGCTCATCTGCCTTGTTACTATGATGGACGATAATCATACTTTTGTTAATGTTTGTTACTAAGGCTTGGCACCAGGTGCGAGGTGCTTTGTGTGTTTCTAGGAACGCCTGTTAAATACGGTGGCATGTTTCTGGAAGATGCTCACAGATGCTGTTACATAATATATGGAGAATAAATTGTTTTACAGGGATGCTTGCATGGTGCTGAAGGGGCGGTGTGTATCGCAGCTTTGTAGGGAATGCCTTGTACTATACGAGTGAAGAATGGCGTGCCGAAAACATTAATTTACATTCTGCATGTGTTGCACACGAACAGTCAGTAGTAAATGGCCAGTGGTAATTAACCTGAACTTTTCTCGATTTCCTTTAAAGGTACTGTATAGTGGCTCCGGTGCAGCGGGCACTCTTTTGACGCGCTGCTTAAGCAGAAAATCAAGCTTGTCGTCACAACGGAACTCCTCGCATCCTCCTCCCGATCGGCGTGGTAGTTTATGCTTTCGCCGAAAGGTGCCGTTGAAGGTTAACAATGAAGAGAATGAACGTTTTTCACAAGCGGCTGCTGCTTTTATACCACGCTCATCGTTGTGCGTTTTATAGTGACCGCTAGCTGACAAGCATTTGCCTGTCTGGTTATATTGTGTCCCAATTTTTCTCGTGCGTTTATGCTAGAGCTAACGGTCGAGCGATGTGTACAAGTTGACAAGATCTTGAAGAATGTCCAGGTTCATTGTGAAGCACGCGCGTGCTTAGCATAGCATAATCACTGAGTTAGTTCGAACTGTACCACTTACAAGTAAATGAGTACTCTTTATAACTTTCACCATCACACAAGGCCGACATTGCCATAACGATAACATACTGAAAGTACTGGAGTTTACTTCACATACCTGAAGACATTGCCTGAAGCTGGTTATTTGTTGCTGACTGACAGTCGCCTGGGAAATACAAAGTTTAGGACGAAGCGCCGTACGTCTCGTGAAAATTTATGCCCCCCCTCCCCATCCCCCTTTTTCGCTACAGAAATTGCTCGCTACAGCATATGGAGCTCAACGAAATCAAAGTGCAGTGTAAAAATAATGGACTCTTCTTATGTTGGTCACTGTGGGTCTAGAGTAGATGAACTATCGGGACACCCATGAGTAAGAAGAGTCAGGACACGTAAAACCATTGTCTTTTTCAACGACTTTAAAGCTCGCAAGCACATCACAGTTGCGCAGGAGCACCTTGTAATGGATGTAGCGCAATGTGGAAAGTTCCCGAGATTCGCGTTAGATCTTTCTGGGGTATACTCACAAGTATTACGATCTCGGAGACTTACTTCCGAGTATTTTCGGTCACCAACCGGCACGCGCCAAGAAGAATCAAGGTTGTTCTACTTCCAGGGAGTGTGGCGAGAAACGCGCAACAAGAATTTCGCGCATCGCTGCACAAGAAGCTACGTAAGTCTAGTAGGTCTGATATTTCTTTCCCCTTCACCTTGGTATTGTATATGCCCTAAAGCAGTCCCGGCGTGCGAGGAAATTGAGGTGGGCTCGAACGGGAGAACAATAGCTGCTTCATGTAAGCCACGTTCGCAGTGGATTTGTGTATGTCCTCTACAAACCATGTATCCTTCCGTTTGGTGAAAAACCTGACGAGGGGCGGACATCAAGCCTCCCCTGAGAGATTACATGCTTCGAGTTGACCGTAAATAAAATTGTAGGTTCCCTGCCCATGTCGTTGTAGGGTATTACACTTTTGGACCTCCGGCGGGAAAGTTGACGTGCTTGAGTGGCAACACTGACACGCGTTGTCTTAGGTTTTTGCTGCCTGTCGGAAGATCTACGAGAGCAGCTGAGAATATTACGGGTATACCTCCCCTTTATGTGCCCTCCTGGGGGGAAAAAAAAAAGTTTCATGAGTATCTGAGATAGTCATTGGGCGCCAGGAGAACAAAGATGTATTGCCTTAGCCCTTAGGTCACATCCGTGGGAAGGGACCAAGGGTCTGCATACCTTGAATGATGAGCACCACAGCTGATGAGTATGAGGCATGTGATCTGGTGTTCATGACTACATGGAAACATTGAATGTTGAATTTACATGGAACACAGTTGAGTTTAGTTGGAAAACACTTGAATACGAGGACCGAAACGGGAGACAACGCAATGATCGAAAATCTTGACATGATGTAGTTGGGATGACAACTGTGGGGACAGGCTGCTTAGAAGTTGTCCGTGTGCTCTTCCCGCCTGCGTCATGGGATTAATCCTCTCATCACGGAAAGCTCGTTTCGTGCACTGCAGTGTCTTCTGTCTCACCCCTCATACTATACGGGAAATGTTCCCATCGAGTCACGAAAAGACGGTTAGACCACGCAACCATGCGTGATCTAGTACACCAACACCGTAAAGCATGTCCAACGCCATTGTTCCGAAGCAGTTCTCTCTGTCCCTTGTACTGACTGCACCTCCGCTTCTTAATGAATCTTCCTATATCTTCATAAAGTGCTAACATTTCTCAAAGGTTGTCCCTGCATTAAAGGACACTTCTAATACCTGTACTCCGCTCTTATGTCCTTCAACAGAACAGAGAGATACGATACTCTTATGATTTTAAGTTCTGAATGCGATGAAAAACCAGCCTATATCACGACTTTCGTCACCATTAACCGTATGCGTTGTCCAGGAGCAAATTGTGTTCACGCTTGACGCATACAACCTTCGGCATGATTGCAGTGCTGACACTAAAATGAAGAGCGGGATCTATAGACTGTCATCAGACAGAGGAGAGCGGAAGACATTTCAGCATGCCGTGTGACGCCGGATGTGACCGCCCCTCTTTCACGATGTTCCCAGCACTGTAGTGGGGTTACTAGGAGCCTCTCAAGTTGGGTACTAGTTTGACCTACACCTCGGCAGTTAAACCACTTCAATGAGTTTTACTTTATTTTTATTTTTCATGTCCATTTTTTTCGTTTCACATATTGATGGCGCCCTGTTCCAAAGTCGCCCGCGACAAATGATGCCAAATGCCCGTTTACACGACTCCAAGGAGACGATAAATTGCTCGCTGTGGGAGGAACGTGGACTTTCTTTCTTCTGTTGAAGAAAGACCTTGGCAAGGCCGAACGGTGCGCCCATAACGCAGTTTCACATTGCAGGTTTTGCACGCGTGAATGAACCAGAACGAAATCCAGGGTTTCAAAAGTGGCTACAAAGTAGTGATAAGCGCGATGGATATAACGGGGCTTAATAGCAGTTTTCATCGCACAATCCGTTGAGTAATACTGCTTTATTTAGTTTTAAATCTGACATGCCAGCGGTGGTGCATTTCTCGATTCAGCTGAAGGTGAATAAGCAGCATGTCCTATTGATTTATGTGTTTCCTGTTCATTCTGATTACTCGAATTAGCTTTCAGTTTCTGTCGTAGCGTCATAATGTCATTTGGAATTCTAAACGAATACAGCGTTTACTTTTGCCTGACGCCTGACGAATGACGCGTTTACTTATATGGCAGGACGCGTATCTTCCAATTACATTTACGGCTACTTTTTCCACTCTTTCGACGAACTTTTTATATTGCTGCGATGTGCTCAGGAACCCATCCGAACAGTATATGATGCTGCTACGATATATGTAGGTGTTATACACTCAGGACATTCTTTGTAAAACAGGTTTTCCTCTGTCACCTTCTTCATACATGCACACTGACGTACAAAATAACTAGGTCATGTACGGAAAAAAAAAATTAGATTTCAAAAGCTCATGGCTACCTGAAAAACGGAGTCTCCAGCAAGGTAAACTTGCACTAATCTGCCCTACGACAGCGTTGGACGACCGATTTGTAAGTTACGTGCCATCTTACGCAAGGCTTGAAAGGAGCCTTTTTATGAAGTGCCCCGATGCATAAACTACCTGTCACTTTTTTTTCCGGCCTTCCTTGGCTGACTGGCTGGTCCTCATAACCAGCTCCATGGTATAACTTCTATCCCAAGAACATATTCTTGCCCATAATTATAGAGGCTGCGAAGCGTCATTAACCATACGTTAATCGCTGGACGAATAAATACTTGTTTGGTCAAAAGGGTTACTCGTTTGTAGCACGCTATATAGCGCAGGCAAGAAAACCTGTACTAACTATACGGTACTAAACGAAATAGGTCCTGTCAGTACAGACGAAGGGGTTATGGTAAGGTTAATCGTTTCAAGGTTGGGGCATCCACCCATGAGAACAAGTCCGTTCAAGACTTTCGTAATATTATAAAATATGTCCCACAGACGAGAAGATGCAACGTCGTGTCACAGTTCAAGGGCAACTGCAAACAAAGACTAACTACATGGACGTTACCTTTCCCATTCATTCGTTGGAAACAATTGTCTCATTAGAAAAGGATCCTTGAGCTACTGAAATTCATACGGACGTGGCATTGGATGTACGTTGAGTGAGGGTGGTTGCGTTGGTACTGCTTGCCGTTGTCAACCCAGCTGTAAGGGCGGCCAACGTTATGAGAAACGCAGAATGGTCCGGGACTGAGTTCGTAGTGAGCCGCGCTATCGTACGCCTCCAATCGTAAAGGATAAAAGTTAGGAATGTCCCCTTACACCGAACTGTACAACTGGCAATAGGGTCCGATCCCGCCACCTTCCAGTCTTCTTCTTCGTACGAGACAAGAAATGTTGGCCTATACTATAAGGCCTCTCTTCAAGTCGAATCCTATTGCCGGCTTTGCTGTAATATACATGTTTATACATACTGTAATATACATGTTTGTGGCATTGGCATGTAGAAATTGATGGGAAAGTCTATTTCGCAATCAATGCCAGGATGGACGTATGGATGCATGGATTCAGTAAAAAAATAATGAGATGCAAGACCGCGAGCTTGCGACTAGCTTCTCTAACACAGTTAGTGTCTGTCGCCATTATTTTTACTGACCACTTCTTGTCATACTTAGGGTCACTGCACTGTTAATAAGTGTCCACCGCACCTGCGTCCCTGAAGAACCTCATTACGGCGTGGCCGAAAGCGCCTGGTGCCGTTGCCCGCTCGGCCATTCACCGAGAACCTTCGAAATATTGAACGGACGAGTGTCTAGTCTGTCCATGTCACCTCTCAATGTCTGACGGCTAGATGTGAAGCGCCTGCAGGACATCTGAATGTGTTCATATCCTCTCGGGCACCACACGTAGAACAATCGGGCGAGTCAGCGACTCCAACGTTAAATAGGAACGCGGCGCCCAGAGGAACATTCAGCCGAAGCCGATGAATTACTGATTCCATGGGCCGTGGCGGCTTTGAGGGGAGACAATAGGAGCAGCTGTGGTCCATTCGTGCAAGAAACGAGTCTTGCATATCCACATGCTAACCAGTTAACCACATGCTATTTGTCATGTGGCCTTCTGTGGGCTACAGGACGGTTTTTGCCTTTGACGCTGTGATATAATTCTTTTAGAGGGTCTTTTTCGATTAGCTTCTTCGACTATTTCCTCGGATTCTTGTGTCCGGGTACCCACTGGAGAATTATATTGTGTAATTTAAGTGTTGCGGAGTAGAAGGCTAGAATCACGTCATTTACAATGGGTTCAAAGCATGAGCTTGCTGTGTTTTGAACTACTTGTAGGTCGAATTTAGAGTCGGATAATATTACCCACGACGACGGTGTATCCACTGATTCTATATGATGCAATGCTTGCTGAATATCATACAACTCAGCTGCCGTCGAGGATGTCTTGTTGAAAAGCTTGACAGCTTCATGCTCTCCCGCACTCGGGATAACGAAACCACATGTTGGCAACAAACTTGAACAGGATACGTGTGTGAATATCAATGTTGAGACTGAGTATTTGAGAAAGAATGAAGCGTAAAAACCTTTCGTAACAATATTTGTCACCATCAGTTTGTGTTATCAATTCAGCACTCGAGCTTAAAGGAGCACTGAAACCCCTGGCAACTCTGTCTGAAATCAAGCTTGGTAGAAAGATCTGGGCCGGTAGTGATGCCACGTAAAATAATA
>JARGYV010097376.1:0-13114 GCA_029532675.1 Ornithodoros moubata
GTGCAAGTGCATAGTGCAAGTGCATAGTGCAAGTGCATAGTGCAAGTGCATAGTGCAAGTGCATAGTGCAAGTGCATAGTGCAAGTGCAAGTGCATAGTGCAAGTGCATAGTGCAAGTGCAAGTGCATAGTGCAAGTGCATAGTGCATAGTGCAAGTGCATAGTGCAAGTGCATAGTGCAAGTGCATAGTGCAAGTGCATAGTGCAAGTGCATAGTGCAAGTGCATAGTGCAAGTGCAAGTGCAAGTGCATAGTGCAAGTGCATAGTGCAAGTGCATAGTGCAAGTGCATAGTGCAAGTGCATAGTGCAAGTGCATAGTGCAAGTGCATAGTGCAAGTGCATAGGACAGGAACTGCAGTGGGTGCGACTGTTGATAAACTCATTAAGAAACTTCAATGCTTTACAAAGCACATTTTCGCTTTTACTTTTATCTGTGCGTTATGTATACGTCGTGGACGTCATGTTACATAATATTCCCAGGGAAAACGTTGAAAACCTTGTTGCAGGTACCTGTTATTCGTTGACGTGTTCAGTACAAATTGTCCGCAGCATCAGACGCTACTAGATCAGGTATGCACAAATTTATTTCCAGTGATACTGAACACTATAGAAACTTATAGGTTTAAATGAATAGCTGTGCTTTTTTTCTTTTGTAGTTTGGCGTTTGGCCTTAGTTGCCTTTGGCACCATTAAACATCAACTCATCATCATCATCAGTTCGGCGTTAGCGCCGCGAAGCAACTATGGCCATGAGCAGCATACAGATGTGGACAGATGAGGGTAGGACAGCAGGAATAAGCAAAGACAGAAATATCGGTGCGCGTCCTGGGCTAACTTCAATGCAGAGCGACGCGCCAAGGGCGATTTCACCACTGGCGGCGCCAGCATCTGCGGCGGGAGCACGTTAAAGGCAGTCACAGCCGGCAAGAGTGCGAACAGTATATGAAGCGATCGCATGACCGACGGATCGCGAAAACCATTTCAGCAGAGATATATCTTATCGCTTTTTGTAAGAAAAAATTAGTTTATGAATTGAGTATATGAACTGAGTTTATCATCTATAAATAGACAAATTTGCCAGCATTGACCTTTTTCCGTTTTTTTTTTTTTTTTTCTTTGCGCGATCTACGTACGAAGTCAATCACGACTGTTTTTTAAGATGCGGATTCACGTTACGTACAACATCCATGCAGCTCAAAAGGGCACAATATGTCGAGAAGAGGCACTCGGATCTCCAGCAACCTAGCATCGAGGGCTTCGTTGGAACGGAGCGACACAGAGGTACGTCCTAACAGCCTAAAACCGTTTATCGCAACTTAACTGTTTTCAACAAAAACAAGTACACATGGCGACAGCCAAGAGCTGTGTGACCCGACAGCTTCGTGAGGAAGGCACGGAAACGTGTGGTCAGCACCAACTGACATTTGATGCTCATCCCGCGTGACTTGAAGAAACAAATGGAGCAAACTTCCCGTTAAAGAGACAAAATAGAAACAGACGTGTGAGTTTTCGTTTCCCATGAGTCGTCTGAACTGCGCGTATAACAAAGAAGTAAAAGCAATCTCTACGTTAAACACAAAATGGGAAAAGAGAGTTCGTATTGCTCTAACACAGTATGTTTTTCTTTTTTTCCTATCATCTATATTTTTTCTTCTAACCTTGTGAAAGTACAGCTTGAATTCGGACATATTGCGCGTGTGTTACTGAAGAAACATCAACTAGGGCGTCTTCAAACAGCCGTAACAACATTAATAAACTGGAACCGTTTTTCGAAAAGCATTCGCCCTATATGTGCAATTATAAATTCATAAAATTCATGAAAGAACTATCTGCGTTATCTTATGAAGTTACAATAAGCTGCTTCCTCGTAGTAAACAATTTTATTACTTATGTTTGACCCCTCTCCATCGTGCCTTTCGACAGAAAGCACTGCGTGTCATCTTGGGGTGAATGTTTCGCTCAATGTGCGTTATCTTTTGCTGGAACCTCGTCTCTAAAGGTGCGCGTAGATTAAATGCTGCTCCTTTTGTGGCCAGGTTGGCGCTTTGAAGGACTGACCTGCTTTTAGACAACTACCTCTAGATTCCGTGACTGGAATGCAATTGATCGACCCGTTCCGAAACTCATTTTGCATAGCTACTTGGGCTATGGCCCTCAGTGAGCCTCTAATATCAGTAAACGGGTATACTAGTAAATGAGGATCAATCAAATATACAAAAATGAGGATCCGTCATTTTCCACGGAACCAGCGAGCACAACAAATATCTTCATGTGGCAAAGCAGCTGTATCAGTAAGTTGCTAGCGCAAGTATAAATGCGAAGCGCACAATATATCTTGTGTAGCGACCTTGTGTCACGTGGGCGAAAAGAAACAGAGGGCAGTATCCCATGGGAGATTCGCCCCCAGAGATTGAGCCCTGCAACGCGACAGCATGCAATAGAGATAAATGAAAATCCTACCGACAAGGAATGGCCATACACGGAGAGGTCTAGATGTGCCTTGCTCATAACAACACATTGGCCGACAGGCTGAGGCGATCTTATACTGTACTATGGACGCCAAAGAGGAGCTGGTTCCGCTTCTCCCAGTGGCTGGACCAAACAGCTGTCCTTTCGAGAGAAAAAAGGAGGAGCCTTCATTTTTTCGGCTAGCTACTCAGAAATGGCAGGAATTTGTGTAGCACTTCCTCATACATGCGTTGAACTTCAGTTTCTTCGTAACTTCAGTCACCTCGTTTTACCAGTCATTCTACCAGTTCGTCGCTATTGAGGACGACTTAGTATCCTAAAATGTACTTCTTTTTGTCTTTTTAGTACGATATAAATCTACCTGTTTCTTTTTTCAAGCAAGGCTTATATTCAGCATAGCATATTTAGTAACGAAACTGTAACCGAAGACATCCGTGAAATGTATAAAAAGATTCATAACAACCGTAACCACCATCTATTACCCTGTGTCTCGGCTATTGGAGCCTTTAGAGTTCCTTTTGTGCTGTTTCATATTGAGTATACTGGGTTCGTAGCACATTCGTAGTATTTCGCTGTTTCCTGTTTATGATATTATATGCTCGGGTGACACAACTCAATTCAACCTCAACAGCAAGATGATCTCCTTGCAGCCCTAGCATCTTCCCAAACAAGAGGGCCAGGAAATTTACTTCGAAAACATCATGCAGTGAAGGAAAATTACAGGGCCAATAAGCTGTCCTTTCACTTTTGAACTGATAAGATAGCGAATATTGAGACTTGAAAAAGGAGACTGTCCAGCCTTCTTCAGTTGGCCTGATGTAATATTTGCGGTGAATTAGATTAAGCTCAAAGGAAATGTGAAGTGAATCCCAAACCCTTGTAACTTGTATGTTCCTCTGAAAGTTTATACCTTAGATGCCTCAAATACCAAATATATTCCTTCAAGGTCCATTAAGTTTTCAGCAATCGAATTTCAATGATGGCCTCGCAGAGGTAGGAAAGCTCAACCGTTCACCAAGCAACAGTAGACAACGCGCGTCACGGTTAATGATGACTGTTGGAGAAAATAACTGCAATTAAACCGTGCACCACAAACGCGCACTCGCCAAGATGGGTTGCAGCTCGACGAAACCGATATTGTGAAGTTATTTCACCTTTCCAAGGGTGCGGCACGCAGTGTTTGCGAGTAGTTACGACCCTATTTCACGCCTTTGTCGTGGGAGAACACTCACTGTCAGTACCAACGAAAGCACGTATACCAAATACTTTCGACGATGCAGGTGGTTTAATTTCGCGCCACGCTTAACGAGTAACGATGGACGGAGCGCTCGCTAAGTGCAACACGTGACACGTTTCTTGTGATGCACCCAGCGCTCGTTTCGTTACTGTGAACGAGGCTTAATCTATGGTGCCGGCAACGATCCTTATCTCTCGTTAACTGAACGAGTGGTTCGCCCCACTCGTCAATCGTTAGCGTAATCGTAAGCAAAAACATGGCGGAAGGCTACTTTGCCTAGAAAATAACTGCAGCTAAACCGTGCAGCACGAAAGCCCATTCGTTAAGATGGGTTCCAGCTCGACGAAACCGATATTCTGAAGTTATTTTGCCTCCCCAGGGGTGTGGCACGCACTGTTTGCGAATATTTACGACCCTATTTGACACATTTGTCGTGGCGAGCAGACTCGCTGTCAGTTACTAATGAAGGAACGTATATCAAATAGTTTCCACGATGCAGATGTGTATTAAGGTGCGTGATAAATACGAATTGCCCAACGTATGGTACTCCATTGCTCCACAATTTACCCTGCAAGTACTGTGTGCGCTTCTCATTTTCGGTACCGGTAGCTAACAAGTACCGATTAGGAACTAACTATAAATAGGGTTCGACCGCTCTGTCAGTTGCACTCAGTCCCTGTTGCGCTGCTGCGCGGTGTGTGCAGACGAAAACGTCCCTCGTAAGAGATTTTAGTTCTCCTGCATATACCTCATCATGATTTCGTATTGTTGACAACCCGTACGGGCACCTCTACACGACGACATGTTTTAGACCAGAAGAAATTAAGCACTTGACAACAGAAGTCACCAGACGCAGAAGTGGATGTTATTGATTGGAGTAATAGCAGCCTCGTTGGCATGCTACTGAGCTTCTCTCGTGCAGACGAACTGTCACCTGAACACCTGTAGCAAGTTCGTTCCAGCTATCGTGCGTGTTTTACGGAAAGCAGCGATTGTGACCATGTCGGTGCGTCGTTAAAAGCGCTCGTTTCGATGGCTCAGCGATTCCTTAGATCGACACATTTCGTTACGCTGAGCGTGGCAAGCGATTTCAGCTTTCTCTTTTTAGATGCTCTGGGGCGCTGCGGTCTGCCAAAAGCTTATTTTAAAATTAGTTTATTCAAAAAATATTGGAGATTGGTAGCTCACACGTTTTGTGGGTAATCACATACGCATATACGACATCCCCTAATACAGGAACGTAGGGGTCGTGTTTCACTTTACCATTCATTTAATGTTCCCGCGCGGTGCCACCTTGGTCATTACACACAGCCGCGGTAGGCACCACTTTGCTAGGACTTCTTTCCTAGGCCACAACAGTTGACAGTTGTCGACAAATCAGTTTCGATGTACTGCACTCTGCCAAAGGAAGAACAAAAATATTCACCGATGTAGCATCGACAAACTCCGGCCCCACTAGCATATTTGTCGTTACGGATAAACGGACTGAAAATAGTACACGTCCTTTACACCACACGCCATCGGCAGCCGCAGAGATGAATGGCATTCAGATGGTCCTCGCTTTCATATAGCCACAACAAAACCCTCGTTATTGGGCAATTTACAGCAATTTTAATAGTATTGCAATCTTTGGATAATAAGACATGCGCAACCTCCCTGGCTCCATTTGTATATGATGTTCTTAAAGTGCACAAAGAAGCAACATTCATGGGTCACGACGTTGTGTTTCACGCGGTTCTCAGTCACTGCGGAATACCAGTAAATGCGGCCGCGGACAGCGCCGCTTGACGAGCCCACGCAAGAAGCTTTTGTGACGCAAGAAGCACGGTGACGTTAAGACGATGATTGACGCGCCAACAGTGCGGCTTAGTCGAGATGGCTGGCTCATGGACGTCACACAGTCATCGTCTCCCGCGATCTCGAACCTGGGCTGTAGTTCCACATGCCTCGGACACTGCCCAGAAGAATCACTACATCAACGTAGACTCCGATCGAATGTCCCCAGCAGTGTTCGTGTCCTGCATAGACTCGGGAAGGGTGCTTCTCCAAAATGCAGCCAATGAAATGCAGTGGAAGACGTCAAGCATTGGATTGAAGATCGTCTGAAATATCATGCACATCGCCGAGTGCTGGAGACCCCGCTGCCCACCCCGTCTGGACAGCAGGCCCTTTACCACAACAAGTCTTGGCGCGTTAGTCAGCGTATCAACAGGTGCCAGCAATCCTTGCACTCATCGAATTCCTGAAATCGTCGAACCCTATCGACACCTTGTAATTATGCCTGTCACCTCTCTATTAGCTGGTTCTCATTTATTTCTCTTTTTATTATTAATTTATTTTTCGCGCTTCAACATTTGCTGGTACTTCAACAGCTCTGGAGTAACCAGTCCTGCCTATGTAAGGGCTACCACCTTCATTTTCCTTCTTTTTACACAAGCAGCAAGCAACGACTCAGCTGACGTGAGCAGCTAAACACCAGATCAATGCTGTCAACATTTGTTGAAGAAACAAAACACGAATAAGAACATCTGCTTTGTTTATAACGCAGCGCTGCGACACCTGATACTTATGACCTGAAGAGTCTGATCTAATGGGGTTCAGGGATCTCAACCGTAAGGGGAGTATCTGGTTTCCTGATTCTCAACGAGAAAGAGAGGTTGGTTGAGAAGGGGACTCTCTCTACCGAACGAGTAACATGTCTTGTGGCGCGACAGTACTCTGTGTATTGTTACTTATGGTTACAATTATATAGCTGTTCGTTGATTGTGGGTTCCATCACGAGCCGTGTGAAATACTCTTCCTTTACGATTGTGGTCTGCGACACTAAGCGAACGCTTTTAAAGGACATAACATTTATTGCCCAGGCAGGTTCTTCACCAGAAAAGTGTTCATCATATGCGCCTCCCATCCTGGATCTCTCTCTCACACACACACACACAAATTCAGGGTCATATGTTTTTTTTGCAAGATATACATTACTGCAAGAAGAAACCTCCTGAAACGTTTGTAGTAAAAAAAAAAAAAAAATCATCGTTTTCTCAGCCTTTTGACGTTACGTTGTCACTACATATGTTGTCTTTTAAAATTTTCAAATCCATGCAACAATTTTATGTAATGACTTAATCAGTTCTCTATCTCATAGTCCTGCCTGCCGTACAAAGCGAATGCCAAGGGAGTGAAAGGGCAGTCGTTGAACATAAAACGTGACACCTGACCCAGACTTTACAAGGGATGAGAGAAGAAAGCCTTCCATATTGCCTGAATATCATTAACTGATCAGCTGGTAACTGCAGGTTTCGCTAGGCTTCAAGCGCTAACCCAAGTGATAAGACTTTTGCTGGAACCTCTGTGATGCGCGTGGTCTTTCTCGATTGTTGGAATGGGATAAAGTGTATGTATAAATCCAAGAACACACTTGGCGCTCTTGCACTTCAGTCAAAGTGCCAAATAAAGTGAGCGCCAAATGAGCACTGCATCGCCCTGTACACTTCATTCGTGACAATATTTAGGATCCATAGCATGCTACACGTAGTGGCAGCAATACAGCAGAGCACGCTTGCTTCAAACAGGTCTATAGTTTAGGCCGCTGCCACTGAAATCTTGTTTTTGATCACACTGAATATTGCTATACTTTAGCACTTTGGTTTTCTAGCCTCGCTCCCTGCACCTGACCCGCACGCCTCCCCCTGTTAACGATACACCACCACCACCACTACCTGCACCTGATCAGAACTGATTACTGTTGCAAAGTTGACCCCACGGCCTGCAGTCCCTCATATTTCTTTCATTCTCTTGTTCTATTAGTTCAGCGCCGGCCGCCTGCGATACAGAGTCGTGAGTTTTGACGTAGCCCTGGCGGCATAATGTACTGAAAGTCGGGTACATTAGGGGTGGTCGTCAGGTGCCTTATCTGTTTGTCACTGTCTTTCTAACGTGCCGCAGAGTACGAAAGCAATCTTGATCCATCCGTCCACCGCTATTGCGCTCGAGTTTCAGTACACTGTGGTGCTTGGGAGGTGATTTCCTTCACGCATCAACGTGAAATAGAAAGGTAGAACAGACAGGATTTCACAATTGTTCTCATCTTACGAGAACCTTGTCAGATTACAGATAACTATTTTCTGTGTGATATTGCAGACGTTCTCACGACAGAGCAGAAAGAGGAGGGAAGACGGAGTCACAGCAGAGACCTCCAACGTTAAAAGTCACCCAAGAAACAGCTGTGGCAAGCAAATTGTTTGTCTTGCCTGAGTAGCTGAAAATGGAAGGTGACGTTTCTGCGTACATTGTGCAAATTGCATGATTATAAGTTGACTGTATCATATTGTATGACGATGGCTTCCAAGCGTGTTACATGCTGTATAAAGATCTGTTCTGATAATTTCATGTATGATACCAAGGTTTTGTGGTCCCATGGTCCCCACAACTTACAATCTTGACAACGGGTACAGCACCGAAATTTGTTCAGGCGAAGAGTGTATGGTTCTCATCACGCGTATGTTCACGTTTCTCCCGTCTTATTAAAAATTATATTCTTTCAAATTTATGTAGCTTATCTGAGCGGTTTCTTCATTTCACTTTCGCAGACTTAGAACTATAGTCGCGAATTCTAGACGCATTAGACGCATACACGGCTTTCCGCTAGGTATGTAGCGAAATTCAGTAAACTGTACTAACTGGGGACACGTCGATAGACAGTTTATTTCGAGTGCAAGTTACAACTGGTTCCTTGGCGGTGCAGTAGCGTTCTGCACGCGAGAGCTTGTGCTCGCCGCTTTTGTAGATTCAGTCCCATCTTGTGATTGGTGAAGAACAGACACATTTCTCTGGCCTGACGGTGATATCTCCACGTGGGGAACGGTTCGATCATTTGCTGATAGAGGCGCGGCTGCTATCTCTGTTTGCTGGCGGAATGCTTCAGCGATCTGTTAACTTCTACAGGTGTATCGAATATTCCATTTGCTTGAAAAGAATGTGTCCCCCACCCATCTGTTTCCTTCATGCGATCTCAAATTTTGGATTGCACCCTATAAGATTGAGGCCCATGCCAAATGCATCGACAAAGACATGTTACTCTCTCGAAATGACAAATATATATATATTGCTTGTTGAATACGCCGTTTTTTAGGTGTCTGGAAGTAATTTGAAACGAAAATAATATCGCGCATAGAACCAGAACTAAAACTGGAAGTTATGCGTTGAAAGCAACGGCTTATGAGCTAGGATACTTAGGGACCTGTTGTAAACGCTGCGGTCTGCACTGTGGACAGTACGTCATTTCTACAATTGGGGAATCTTGTATTCCTTCATACGGGCACTTCATAAAATTTTCACCTTAACTACCCGCTGATCAGCAGTGCCTCCACTCAATGAGACATAGAAAAGTCTGGACTTATCCAGCTTTACGGTGGACAGCAACGGAGGCCACATTGTTTGTTTGACGCCGCTTCAAGTGTGCTCGCACGTGCTCTGGAGTGCTTTGGAAAGTTTCTCCGCTCTTTATGATTCAGTGACGTGTAGGATGTTCCTTGGAGAGCACAGCCTTAGCTGTTGTTACATATTGTGCACTAAAGGCTGAGAGCTACACATCAACTCTACAGCTGCGCTACGTTTGGGAAACCATCACACGTGAGCTTCGTTTGTAGTTTACTCTGGTTGAAAGGGACATGTTATTGACTGTCGTGCGCTGTAGAGCATCTATGTATCATGCTGTGACAATGATTGCACGAGTATGTAGCTGGTCCTGAATTGAAATATACGAACAAATCTTTTGTTAGTTGGTCGCACTTCGCGTCTGCCTCGTCTAACAGTCATTGTTAGCCGTGATCAAAAAGCGCAACAAGTAGAAGTGCATTCGTACTGCCCCTTTCAGGACAACTTGGTTCTCACCTGATTCTTAACGATGCCAGATGTACATTGCCACGTTCGAGGATGCAGCAACTGTGCATAATTTCAACCCACAATAACTGAAATTTGGTATTTGAGACATTCAAAACAAACTTTCTGAGGAACATACAAGTTACAAGGAAGTTAGGAATTGCTTTACAGTTCCTTAAAGCGTCTCATCAACCAGTACACCTTGGGAAATGTGTTTTTGAGGCTGAGAATATCTGCACCTAGAAGAGTTCCTTACTAATGATCCTAAATTTAAGAGAATATTTCGATCTCCATCAGCGAAAACCACCAATATGTGAAATTGTCAGTGAACGAGCTTAATGGTACAATTCAGTAAAACTCTCCCCGGTCGGACACAGTTTAAATTCAGTAATAAATGCCGGCATTCGAAACGCTTGCTCATGTCTTTCTAGTCCTTCAGTGGATGCGCCTTTCTTTTCGTGAATATTGTGCTCATCTGAACTTTCTCAAATGAGCGTTTACTTGTTCACTTTGTATTATTTAGTAATGTGTTGTGACCGAAACTGTGAACCATCAAAACTGAACAAGAATAGGCTTGAACCTATACTCGGACCACAGACACTGCCAGATAAACTGGCCACCGCCCGTGAATTATTCGTGCTACTGCGCTTATTCTGTTAACGATTTTTCCCAAATTAGCCAAAATAAATACTGACCGGGTCGGAGCTTCACTCCGTGATATGCCCTGCTAATTCAGCGCCGGCAGCACGCGTTTCCGTGCTCCGGAGCACAAGCTTCCCACTGACACGCTTATTACCTTTGAGTACCTTTTTTTTCTTCATTAATGTTTGCTTATAAATCCTCTCACTGTGTTCATTAAGATTACACAAACATCTAACTTTCACTTTTGCGTATACGACTTTCTAAACAACGTTGGTTGACACCTTGACAATATACTTGATAGCGCTGCTGCAATTGTGTCATACTAAGCGGCCTCAACATAACTTTATTATCGAAGTTAGTATCGAAGTTTATATACTCAGTTGTCTCCGACGTAAACCCACCAGTTATTATTATTGCTATTAAGTAAAAAACACGAGAGCCGGTTGTGTATACGCCAGCTTATGTGTGCCCTATCGTTTCTTTATACCTGGATTAGTACACTAAGATCGCAGAATGGGCCAGTTGGTATATCATGTAAAATAACAGTGGGGAAGTAAGCGGTAAAGGAGGAATGTAAAGTCTAAAAGTTGGTATTTTTACCTTGTTCACAGTGCACTTATTTTGAGTGATTCTGCAATGTACTTTGGATTTAGACCGACCGTTACTGTGCGGCAAATACCTGTCCAGCAGACCCAACCTGTCACCTAATGCAGTAACCTCGTCAACATTAGCGTCTGCATATCCAGACGTGAATAAGGCGCTAGAATGCAGTAAATCTTTACCGTTTTTCGTCGGGACTGGTCGAAGGCTTAACCCTCTTGAATGACTTTGTTGCACACGTACGACTGTCGCCGGCGTTCACAAGCTGCCACCCAGAGACCGTCGGTTGTTAGCCATTGCGGTTGGAAAACAGCTGCTATCAGCGACCCCCGAGTGGGCAAAGTGTTCGATAAGAAAGAAAGACGCTTCAGCTCCCCGATCAGCACAACCCCTAGTAGCGCAATGTAGTGAAAGTCAAGTGCATTAGGGGAGGACGGGTTGATCAAGATTGCTCTTGCATCTTGCGGGATGTAAGAGAGGCAGTGATAAACAGATAAGCCACCTGACGACACCCCTATTGCACCCGACCTTCAGTAGATTGTGCTGCTAGGCTTGTGCTGCATGGGTTTCCTTGTCCTGTTATCTCTATCGGGTATGTGCCCTTGAGGACAGATGGCCACATATCAACGTTCGAAGAACGGGCAGATATTTCGTGGCCCTTATCAACATAGCATGCCACTTGACTGCATTCCAGGAATTACTCGGGCTAACTCCAGAGCTGAGGGTTGCTACTCATACCGTTCCAAAAGTTACTCGATGACGTCACGACACCTGTCTTTAAATGAAGTCGCCCCTCGCACGTTGCAACTCTCTGCTAGACCGCTACACCGATCGAAGTGGGAGTTGGCGGGAGACAGCGGCAGTCGTGACGTCAGTATCTTCTGCCGCGACGTTGCGTAGGTTGCCGCGTTGAAACTTGACATTCCTTTTAAAAAATAAAAATTGTCTAGATTTGTATTGACTGTTAAACGTAATCGCCTATTTGGAAGCGTCATTATCTCAGTAGAGCTCCCGTACGGAGCGACTTGCACTTAGACATTGAACAGCGAGCTCATGAACACCATCCATCACCTCACTACACGTGAAGGCAAGACAAATACTGTTAGAGTTTCGCTGGCTTTCCTTTCCATCTTACGAGCTGGTGTACGCTGACGCCATCACTGTCGTCGAAACAAGAAATCTGACACCGCCAACGTCGTGTGCTCCCGCCCTACCTGCGCCTGCCCTACCTGCCCCTGCCCTACCTGCCCCATAACCTGTTGGGGTAGTTGCATACACCTGGGATCACGTGGTATAACTTTGTCAGGTAACTCAAAGCTGCTCTCGAGTTTGTTTTTGGAACACAGCAGTTATTACTATAAACGATGTTTACGAGCACCTGGTGGCACGACCACGTGTGCCTCCATGCCAAACAGCGTGCCTTCACACTCCCTAGTAGCACAATGTACTGAAAGTCAGGTACATTAGGAGTGGACGGGTTGATCAAGATTTCTCCGGTTTCGGCTGAATGTCCTCTACGGCGCCCGGTATCTTCATAAAGTAGGAAAAGCAGCCTCCCCTAATTGCTCCAGATGCAGAGTGGCCGAGGATACGGAGCACATCCTGATGAACTGCACACGCTACACATCAGCTCGTCAACAGCTACAGTCGGCACTAGGCCTACTTGACGACCGTCCCTTCAGTGTCGTGAAAGTGCTAGGCCCCTGGCCTCCGCATCAGAGTAAACGAGCTTTCGCTGCTCTTGTGAGCTATGTGAAAAGTGTGCCGGCACATGGTAGACTCTGATGATGACGTGCTACTTGTGCTATCGTTTTGCCGGTGGATAGGGTTTAGTATGTGGTGTTTATCCTGTGGGTACCATAAGTTTCTTCGTTTTGTGGATGTATTTTGTGCGGCGACGGGTTGACGACATCGCCTGTATGTGTTAAGGCCCCAGTTCGCCTCTTCGTCGTTTTTTTTTTTTTTTTTTTTTAAGCGCCCTTTAGTAGCCGGTTTCCCGCTGGGGAAACCAACCTCTCCATTTTTTTCTTTTTTCCAGCTCCAACTCTTTTGTAGCTAGCATTTGTAGCTTACAGCTTGGTAAGAGAGGCAGCGATAAACAGATAAGCCACCTGACGACCACCCGTCCAAGCGGCACAATGTACTGAAATTCGGGTGCAACAGGGGTGGTCGTCAGATGTCTTATCTTTTTGTCGCTGTCTTTCTGACGTGCCGCGTACTTCAAAAGCAACCTTGATTCATCCATCCACCCCTATTGCACCCGAGTTTCAGTACATTGTGCTACTAGGG